>BQNB010016973.1:25637-70745 GCA_026074375.1 Tanacetum coccineum | reverse complement strand
TTTAATAAGAAAGCTTGTTTTGTATGTGAAAGTCTTAACCATTTAATCAAGGACTATAACTTTTATGAGAATAAAATGGTTGGAAAATTTGTGTTGAATAATAAGGGAATGGTTACTGGTCAAAGGGAAGTTAGACCAGTATGGAACAATGTTCAGAGGGTGAACCATCAAAACAAATTTACTCACCCACATCCTAAAAGGAATTTTGTTCCAACAGCAGTTACAACAAAGTCTGGACTAGGACTAGTGCTAGTTAATGCTGCTAAGCAAAGCTCTCCAAGAGCAGCAACATCAATTAGTATTGCTAGGCATGTTAATACTGATGCACTTAAACAAAAAGTGAAACCTACATCATATTCTTATTTTAAAGCACATTCACCATTGAGAAGGCCTTTTAACCAAAAATTAGCAGCTAAAACTAATAATTTTAATAAAAAGGTTTATACTGCTAAGGTTAATAATGTAACTACTGTTGGGACATCAGTAGTAGTTAGTACTGCTAAGGGAAAAAGGGAAAATGCTGTTAAGTCCTCAGCATGCTGGATTTGGAGACCAACAGGAAAAGTAATTGACCATATCTCCAAAGATAGTGGATCATACATGCCTAAAAGATTTGACTATGTTGATCCTCAAGGCAGACTCAAGTCAGTGATGGCTTGGGTCCCTAAGAGAAACTAATTCTCTTATTTTGAGTGCAGGGTAATCCATAATATGCTTTACAAGATCAAGGGATTTTTGATAGTGGATGCTCTAGGCATATGACTGGGAACAAGTCCTACCTTACAGATTATCAAGACATTAATGGTGGATTTGTTGCATTTGCAGGAAGTCCTAAAGGAGGTAAAATTACTGGAAAAGGTAAAATTAAGACTGGGAAATTAGACTTTGAAGATGTATACTTTGTAAAGGAACTTAAGTTTAATCTTTCTCTGTCTCACAAATATGTGACAAGAAAAATAGTGTTCTTTTCACTGAGACTGAATGTCTTGTTATATCTCATGACTTTAAGCTACTTGATGAAAGTCAAGTCTTGCTTAAAGTTCCCATACAAAACAACATGTTCAGTTTTGATCTAAAGAATGTTGTTCCTTCATGAGGTTTGACTTGTTTATTTGCAAAGGCTACAATAGATGAGTCTAATTTATGGCATAAGAGGCTTGGTCATATAAACTTTAAAACAATAAACAAACTTGCGAGGAGAAACCTTGTTAGAGGTTTGCCTTCAAAGCTTTTTGAAAATGACCATACTTGTGTTGCTTGTCAAAAGGGAAAGCAACACAAAGCTTCTTGTAAGACCAAGCTTGTGAGCTTTATTAGCCAACCCTTAAAATGTTACATATGGACTTATTTAGGCCAACATTTGTAAGAAGTATCAATCACAATACATATTGCCTTGTTGTCATTGATGATTATAGTAGGTTTAGTTGGATTAAAATCACTAGTAGGATCCTTAAAACTTTTATTACTGGCATAGAAAACCAAATAAATCATAAGGTTAAAATCATCAGATGTGACAATGGAACTGAGTTTAAGAATAATGTCATGAATTAGTTCTGTGGGATGAAAAGGATTAAGGGGGAGTTTAGTGTTGCCAGAACTCCATAATAAAATAGAGTTGCTGAAAGAAAGAATAGGACACTAATAGAGGCAGCTAGGACTATGCTAGCAGATTCATTATTACCTACTACATTTTGGGCTGAAGCAGTTAGTACTGCTTGTTATGTTCAGAATAGGGTTTTAGTGACCAAGCCTCACAACAAGACACCTTATGAACTATTACATGGTAGACCACCTAGTATAAGTTTTATGAGACCTTTTGGGTGTCCTGTGACTATTCTTAATACCTTAGATCCCCTAGGCAAATTTGATGAGAAGGCTGATGATGGGTTCTTTGTTGGATACTCTATAAATAGCAAGGCTTTTATGGTATTTAACACTAGAACTAGGAAAGTATAGGAGAACTTGCACATAAACTTTCTTGAAAATAAACCCAATGTTGCAGGGAGTGGACCAGATTGGCTCTTTGATATTGATTTACTAACAAACTCTATGAATTATGAACCAGTTACTGCAGGGAATCAAACTAATAAGAATGCAGGTATCAAGGATAATGTTGATGCAGTACCTACTCAACAATATATTCTGCTACCATTACTTTATGATAGTCCACAGAGCTCAAAGGATACAGTTGCTGATGATGCTGGTAAAAAGACTAATGAAGAACCAGCAAATGAGGGTGAAAGAAATGGTCAAGAGAAAGAAAGAGGAGCTTCAAATAAAGAAGATGACCAGAATGTGCAAGATTTCAGAGCTGCTTTAGATAATTTACTTGTTCAACAGAAGGAAGGTTATGCTAACAGCACTAACAACGATAATACTGTTAGTCCGTCTGTTAGTGCTGCTGGGCAAAGTTTTACTAATGCTGATGATCTTTCTACTGATCCTCTTATGCCTGATTTGGAGGATACTGCTAATCTTCTAAATACTGGTATCTTTAGTGGTGCATATGATGATGAAGATGTGGGTGCAGAAGCTGACCTTAACAACTTGGAAACCACCATGAATGTCAGTCCTATTCCCACAACTAGAATTCAGAAGGATCATCCTAAAGACCAGATCATTGGAGACATAAATTCATCTACTCAAACAAGGAGGATGACCAAGATTTCTAAAGAACTTGCTATGGTTAGTTACATCAAAAAGTAGAGGAGAACAAATCACAAAGATTATCAAAACTGCTTAATTGCCTGTTTTCTCTCACAAATACAACCCAAGAAGGTGACATAAGCTTTGCAAGATCCAAGCTGGATAGAGGCAATGCAAGATGAGTTGCTACAGTTTAGTTTGCAGAAGGTTTGGAAATTGGTTGATTTACCAAAAGGCAAGCATGCCATTGGAACAAAATGGGTCTATTGAAACAAGAAAGATTAAAGAGGGATAGTAGTTAGAAATAAGGTAAGACTGGTTGCATAAGGTTACACCCAAGAAGAAGGAATTGATTATGATGAGGTTTTTGCTCCTGTTGCTAGGATAGAAGCAATCATGTTTTTTTTGCCTATGCATCATTTATGGGGTTTATTGTGTACCACCTCCTGGCTTTTAAGATCCATAATTTCCTGACAAAGTTTATAAGGTAGAAAAAGCTTTATATGGTCTACATCAAGCTCCTAGAGACTGGTATGAGACCTTGTCTACCTACTTATTAGAAAATAGATTTAAAAGAGGGATCATTGATAATACTTTGTTTATCAAGAAAGACAAAGGTGATATCTTGTTAGTACAGGTGTATGTAGATGACATCATCTTTGGGTCTACTAAGAAGTCTTTATGTACAGAGTTTGAAAGTTTGATGCACAAGAAGTTCCAGATGAGTTCTACGGGGGAGCTCACTTTCTTTTTAGGGTTGCAGGTCATGCAGAGAGATGATGGTATCTTCATCAGGCAAGACAAGTATGTGGCTGATATATTTAAGAAATTTGATTTCTCCTCAGTTAAGACAGCAAGCACTCTAATAGAGACTAACAAGGCATTGCTCAAGGATGAAGAAGCCGAGGATGCAGATGTTCACTTATACAGATCAATGATTGGATCATTGATGTACTTAACAGCTTCTAGGCTTGACATAATGTTTGCTATTTGTGCTTGTGCAAGGTTTCAAGTTACACCAAAGACTTCACATCTTCATGCAGTGAAGAGGATCTTTAGATACTTAAAAGGTCAGCCAAAATTGAGCCTTTGGTATCCTAGAGATTCACCATTTGACTTGGAAGCTTTTTCTGATAGTGATTATGCTGGAGCTAGCCTTGACAGGAAATCTACAACATGAGGTTGTCAATTTCTTGGCAAAAGGTTGCTTTCATGGCAATGTAAAAATCAGACTATAGTTGCCAACTCTACCACTGAAGTAGAGTATGTTGCTGCTACTAATTGTTATGGATAGGTGTTATAGATCTAAAATCAAATGCTTGATTATGGGTTTAATTTCATGCACACCAAGATTTATATTGATAATGAAAGCACCATTTGTATTGTGAAGAATCCAATGTTTTACTCTAAAACCAAGCACATATAGACAAGGCACCATTTCATCAGAGATTCTTATGAGAAGAAGTTAATTCAGGTGATCAAGATTCACACAGACTAAAATGTTGCAGATCTTACCACAAAGACTTTTGATGTTAGCAAATTTAACTTTTTGATTGCTAGCATTAGATTACTTAATCTCTGAAGATGTGTTTGTTGAGTTATGATTGATGAAGTTTGAAGATGATATTAGTGATGAATTTGGAGTTAATACTGATAGTTGTAAAGTTAATGCTGTTAGGCAGGATTTGGTGCTGCTAGGCAAAAGTTAGTACTGCTAGGCAAAAGTTAGTGCTGCTGAGCCAAAGTTAGTACTGCTGGGTTACCGTTGAAGTTCGTTAGAGTTACAACTGTTGAGGGAATTTTGGGTCTATAAAAGGATAACTTCGCTTATAGGTTTCCTTTTTACCTATTTAAGCGCATACGATCACCCAATATTCATTAATACTCTTTCGATTTCAAACCCAAATTCAATTTATCACCGACTCCAACAATTAATCCTCAATTAATCATCTATGGCGGATTTGAAGTTTGTTGATCAACACAATATGGTTGCTTGTTTGGAAAGAACAGAGGAGAATGCTGAGTTTCATCAGATAGTGGACTTTCTTACTACTAGCTCTATTCATTATGCCCTAACTGTAAGTCCTACTATCTATGCTTCCTATATTGAACAGTTTTGGAATACTGCAAATTCTCAAACAGTCAATGATGTGAAGCAAATTCATGCCACAGTTGATGGCAAGACAGTAGTAATATCAGAATCATCAGTGAGGAGTGATCTTCACTTTAATGATGAGGATGGTATTACTTGTCTAACAAATACTGCTATTTTTGAAAACCTTGCATTGATGGGGTATGAGAGTGATTCTGACAAACTTACTTTTCAAAAAGCTCTCTTCTCTCCTCAATGGAAGTACCTCATACATACCATCTTACACTGCCTAAGTTCAAAATCTACTTCTTGGAATGAATTTTCCACTAATATAGCATCTGCAGTCATCTGTTTAGCTACTGGTCAAAAGTTTAACTTTTCTAAACTAATTTTTGATGGTATGTTGAGGAACTTGGATACCAATACAAAGAAATTTTTAATGTATCCAAGGTTTTTACAACTCTTTTTGAATAATCAGATTTCTCTTACAGAACCTTTTAATGATACTTATGAAACACCTAAACATACTAAAAAGGTTTTCACTAATATGAAAAGAAAAGGAAAAGATTTTTCAGGGAGAGTTTCTCTATTGTTTGCACCACCAGTAGTTGGGGGTGAAGGTTCAGGACAACCCTCTGAACCCCAACCACCATCTTCAACTACTCAACCCATAATTGAAGAACAAATCCCTATTATTGAATTATCATCACCCTAAAATACTCAATCACCTAGGCAAGCCTTACAAAAGGATACTCAGTTACCTCAGACTAGTGTGCCTATACCAAATGTAGCAGATGAGGCTGTCTTTAAGGAGAGGGATGACAAAGTGGTGAGGGCTACCACTACTGCTGCTAGCTTAGATGTAACACAGGCCAGTGGTAACATAACTAAGACCTAATCCACGGCAATGTCTAATGATCCTCTTTCTCAGGAAATTGGTTTAGGTGATAGACCCATGTACCAAGAAGCCATAGGGGGTGCCATTGCTCAGACTAAGTCTGAGAGGGCATCTAAACATTCTTATGATTCACCTCTCCCAGGAGTTAACACACCCAGAAGTAATGAGGAAAGTAATGAACAACGGGATTTGACGGATTTTATACCAACAACACCCCATGATTCACCTCTCTCAGGAGGTCACACACCTAGAAGTGATGAGGGTAGACCTAACATAAATGAATTGATGGCCATTTATACAAATTTGTTAAACAGGATTCTTGCCTTGGAACAATCAAAGACTGCTCAAGACTTGGTGATCAATAAGCTGCAAAAGAATGTTAAAAGATTGGAAAAGACACTAAGGGTAAGAACTCCAGGGATGAAGCTCTTTAAGATTGGTACCTCCAGGAGAAAAGGTTTGGATAAGGAGAATGTATCCAAATAGGGGAGAAAAAGTGACAAGACAAAGCCAATGTTTAAAGATAGTGACTTTGACGTGCTTGATGATGCAATGGAGAATTTTAAAGGTGGTAGTACTGCTGAACAAATTATTACTGCTGAGGATACACTTAATACTTCTAGTATTAATGTTAATACTGCTGGTCCTTCTACAAGTACCACTGGGGATATTTTTGAAGATGAGATGACAACTATTGCTGATACACTTGTGGCCATTAGGAGTGCAAGACCAAGGACAACCTCAGTAGTGATTCGTAAGGTTGAAGAAGAAGCGAGGAGAGCAACACCAGTACCAACAGTACAAAGCCAAGACAAAGGAAAAGGCAAGATGGTGGAGCCTAAACCTACTCCAAATAACCCTAGAAAAGCTTAGATTCAGATGGATGAAGAGCTAGCTCAAAGGTTGTTTGAAGAAGAACAAGTTTGAGAGAGAGCAAAGGATTGCTAGGGAAAGAGCTGCAGAACAAGAGGCCAAGGATGTTGCATTGATTGAACAAATGGAAGATGTTCAAGCAAGGATGGATGCTGATGATTTGCTAGCGGCAAGACTTCAAGAACAAGAAAGAGAACAATTTTATGTTGATGAACATGCTAGATTCTTGGTGGAAACCATTGCAGCAAGGAAGAAGTTCTTTGCAACCCAGAGAGCAGCAGATATTAGAAACAGACCACCAACCAGAACTCAACTCAGAAACCATATGATTACTTATCTGAAACACATGGGCAAGTACACTCACAATTAGCTGAAAAGCAAGAGTTTTGAAGATATTCAAAAGTTATACAAGAAGGAACAGCAATGGATTAATGATTTTGTTCCTATGAGTGATGACAGTGGAAAGAAAGATGATAGCAGTAGCAAGCAAGCAGAAAGTAGTAAGAAGAGACCAAGAGCAGAACATGATGAAAAGAGTGTCAAGAAACAGAAACTACAAGATGATGCTGAAAAGAAGGAGCTTAAAGCTTGTTTGGATATAGTTCAAGGGGATGACATTGATATTGATGTTGAATCCTTGGCTACTAAATATCCAATAGTTGATTGGAAGACTCACATTTTGACTGAAAACATGATGTATTATCAAATCATCAGAGCATATGGAAGTTCTAAGAATTACAAAATATTTAGTGAAATGCTTGATGACTTTGACAAACAAGATGTGATGGATCTACATAGACTGGTAAAAGAAAGGTATGATACAACAAGTCCAGAAGGATATGACTTGTTGTTTTGGGGAGATCTGAAGACATTATTTGAGCCTTGTAAGGAAGATGAAGTCTGGAGGAATCAACAAGGCTAGAACTTGATAAGCTGGAGATTATTTGACTCATGTGGAGTTCATGTACTATTGATGGATAATGGAATTTCTATTCACATGATGATAAAAAAGAAATATCCTCTTACTCAAGAAATGCTTTCAAGGATGTTAAATAGAAGACTAGAAGTTGATCATGAAAGTGAAATGGCATTTGAGCTTCTCAGATTTACAAGATCACAACTTAAGAAGTAGAAGAGTGTTTGGATACATCATCCTAGTGATCAAGATGCTGATAGTGAAGAAACTTGATGATTAACAAGATGAATATCAAGTTTATGGGAGGATTGTTGGGAATTAGAGCCTTCTACAACTTAATGCTGCTGGTTCAAGTTTGTGCTGCTGCTGAAGATTAGAGAAAATTATCTAAGTCATTAGTGCTGCTAGTGTAATAGTTAGTGCTGCCAGTACAAAATGTTAGTACTGTCAGTTTATTAGTACTAGTAGTTATATAGTTAGTACTGCTAAAGTGATATGCGTGAGATATATTAGGAATAGATATGCATTGATCACTTGACGCGTTTTGTAGGCCCATTAGGGTTTCCTTGGTGTACAAAAGCAATCCTACGGCATAGATCTAGATATCAAGTTTTTTATATTAGTATTCATAGTTTACATAGCAATAATAGTTAGTATTCATAGCTATTTTCTAACTTAAAATAGTATTCAATATATTGAAAGTTTAGTAAAGATCTTGTTTTACTGTTTCATTGTTCTTCTTAGTATTACAAGCTAGATTCCGCATAGTTTGTAGTATTTACAATCTTTGTTTCTACTATAGTTGTTTTGGATCTATCCAACACAACCAAGCTTTAACAAGATAAGTAATATATGTTCAAAAGGGATCAACAGGACAACTTCTTTGTGTAACACCGTTCAACAAAAATATAGCAATTAAGGCTAAGAACATGTCAAACAGTAAGGTTACTTAAGATAGGTCAAAACCAGTCACTTCATAGTCTATTCCCACAATTGAGAAAAAACAATAACACAACGAATGTAATTGCAAGAAGAATGTATAAGATCAATCAGGAAGACACAAAAACAAAGGATTCTAAGGCTAACACAAATGTTTCAAATTCCACAGGTGTAGGCAATTCAAATAGTATTAGAAGACTCAAGTCTAAGGAAAATAAATCGAAGAATAATTTCTTGAAGAACACCTAGAGCTCATCTACATATGTTTTGAAGACAACAAATAGTGTTTTCTTAGATTCTAATAAATGTGAAACAACACCTTCGAATGTTTGTCAAACCAATGCATGTAAAACAAGTTCTAAGACTGTAAATGTTGTAAATGCTGGTTTGAATATGTTGTGTATTTCTTGTGGTCTTGATGTATTTTTGCATTCTCATGAAAAATGTGTTGCACGTAATGCTTTGACTAGGAAATCTAGTGTCAAGAGAGCCTTATTCACTTCCCCCGTAACAGCAAAATCTAAGGGTTTAGGAGCTACATCTGTAGTTGCAAAATCTAGATTCAGTGTTGCTAAAACCCCAACAGCAACAACTAAGGTCTCAAGTGTGTCGCCACCATCTCAGAAATCTAGTCAAAGTAGGATACTTAGTTGTTACATGAAAAATAAAATAGCAACAAGCAGAAAATGGCAAAAGTGGTTTGAATATCAACAAGGTTTTAATTGGACACCCAAAAGCAAAACTGCAAAATCACAATCTAATGTGTATAAGTATAGAACCAGTGTTAAATCTAAGACTAACACACCGGTTACCACTAACAAATGGGTAGCCAAACCGTCCACTCTTCCATCTGCATTTGTGTCATGTAATGCAGGTAATCCAGCTTGTGCTGTGGATTGTTGATAGCGGATGCTCAAAGCATATGACTGGCAATCTTCAACTGCTAAGAAATTTCGTTGAGAAATTCATGGGAACAGTCCGCTTTGGGAATGATCATTTTGCTGCAATCACAGGCTATGGAGATTATGTTCAAGGCAATCTCACTATTTGTCATGTTTATTATGTTGAAGGCCTTGGGCACAATTTGTTTTCGGTTGGACAATTTTGTGACGGAGATTTAGAAGTTGCCTTTCGATCAAACACGTGTTATGTTCGGAATTTAGAAGGAGATGATTTACTTACGGGTTCTCGAGATTCAAATCTCTATACTATCTCTATTTCTGAGATGGCGGCTTCTTCTCCAGTGTGCTTAATGTCCAGAGCCACATCAACAAAATCTTGGTTATGGCATCGCCGGTTGTCTCATCTGAATTTTGGCACCATTAACCAACTCACTTCACACGATCTAGTTGATGGGCTTCCGAAATTTAAGTACCACAAAAACCATTTATGTTCAGCTTGTGAACAGGGTAAAAGCAAGAAAGCTTCACTTCCACCTAAGTTGGTTCCAAGCACCGAATCCAAACTCGAATTACTTCATATGGATTTGTGTGGGCCAATGAGAGTTGCAAGTATCAATGGCAAGAAATATATTCTCGTGATCGTTGATGACTATTCTCGGTACACATGGGTATACTTTCTTCGCACCAAGGATGAGGCTCCAGATATGATTATCGATTTTGTTAATCAAGTTCAAAGGAATCTAAAGGCTTCAATTCTGACGATTCGAACTGATAATGGAACCGAATTCAAAAACGAGAAATTAAGGGTATTTTATGCAAAGTTAGGCATTGTTCATAAAACTTCAATTGCTCGAACGCCTCAACAAAATGGTGTTGTTGAAAGACGTAATCGAACACTCGTCGAGGCTGCCCGCACAATGCTTATCTTTTCTAAAGCACCAGAATTTCTGTGGGCCGAAGCCATTGCTACTGCTTGCTTTACTCAGAATCGCTCTATTGTACACACTCGGCATAATAAAACTCCTTATGAGTTGATTCATGGTAGAAAACCCAATGTTCAATACTTTCATGTGTTTAGATCTCTTTGCTATCCAACAAATGATCGTGATGATCTTAGGAAGATGAAACTGAAGGCTGACGTTGGTATTTTTTTGGTTATTCTGAGTCATCACGTGGATTTTGTATCTATAACCGCCGAACTAAAAAGATAATGGAAACGATCCATGTCAAGTTTGATGAACTCATGGCTATGGCTTCAGAATGCAACAATTTAGAACCCGGAATGAACTGCATGAATTTCAATGATTCGTCAGAAGATTCACAATCCGTACCTTCTACATCAGACTTGGATAATCTATTTGGTCCCATGTATGAAGAATACTATCCGAAGAGCTCACATGAAGTGTCTGATAATTCCGCTGCTAATACTCTTGATAATGACCACACTTCTTCCTCATCGTCAATTGTCATTGACCAGGATGATGCTCCTCAAATAGTATCCTCTTAAGAAGATCAAGTTGTAACTGAATCAAACTCTTCAGTCTTGAATGAAGTTGACAATGAATTTGTTCAAGAAGACGTTGCATATTTTGATGGAAATACGTTTCATAATGCACCACAAACTCCTGAATTCGATGTTGCTGAATCTTCTTCAACTTATCAGGATCCATCAAATATGCATCAATTTCACCAACAACATCGCTCAATTAATAGATGGACTAAGAATCATCCACTTGAACAAGTGATTGGTGATCCCTCAAAGCCGGTTATGACAAGGAAAAGACTTCAAACTGATGCATAAGTTTATATGTATGCACTCACAGTGAGTATGATTGAACAGAAAAATATCAAAGAAAAGCTATGCTTGATCATAGTTGATTGAATCCATGCAAGACGAGCTTAACCAGTTCAAACGCCTTGATGTTTGGGAACTTGTCGAATGTCTTGCTGGCAGAAACATAATCAAAGTCAAATGGATTTGGAAAAATAAAACTGATGCTGAAAACACAGTTATTCGGAACAAGTCTCGTTTAGTTGCCAAAGGATATGGTCAAGAAGAGGGAATAGATTTCGAGGAATCATTTGCACCAGTTGCAAGACTTGAAGCTGTCAGAATCTTTGTGGCATATGCGGCTCACAAGAACTTTCCAATTTTCCAGATGGATGTTAAAACAACATTCCTGAACGGTCCACTAAAACAGGAGGTTTTTGTTCAACAGCCTGATGGTTTTGTAGATCCAGACTTTTCAAATCACGTTTATCGTCTTAAGAAAGCTCTCTATGGTCTCAAACAAGCCCCGAGAGCATGGTATGACAAGCTTTCCTCATTTCTAATCGAACACCATTTCACAAAAGGTATTGTCGATCCGACACTGTTTACAAGAAGACACGGGGATGACATTTTGTTAGTTCAAATCTATGTCGATGACATAATTTTTGGGTCAACTAAACCAGTTTTTGCAAAAAGATTTGAAAAACTCATGAAAGATAATTTTGAAATGTCAATGATTGGCGAAATGAAGTTCTTTCTTGGACTTCAGGTTCATCAATCTCCCCGGGGTATCTTTATAAGTCAATCGCAATATACTATGGATATTCTTAAGAAACATGGGATGGAAAAATGTGATACTGTTAGCACACCAATGGCTACTACTAAACTAGATGCAGATTTACAGGGTACCCCAGTAGATCAAACAAAATATCATAGTATGATAGGGGGACTTATGTATCTTACTGCTAGTAGACCAGATATTGCCTTTGCGACATTTGTATGTGCGCGTTATCAGGCACGCCCAACTGAAAAACACCTCAAAGAGGTCAAAAGGATCTTTCGTTACCTTAGACAATCCATTAACATGGGTCTATGGTACTCGAAGGATTCTGGATTTGAGCTAATTGCATATGCAGATGCAGACCATGCAGGGTGTAATGATGATTGCAAAAGCACATCCGGAGGTATTCAATTTTTGGGAGACAAGTTAGTCAGTTGGTCGTCGAAAAAGTAAGATTGTACAACAATGTCAACTGTGAAAGCTGAGTATGTATCCTTGTCTGCTTGTTGTGCTCAAGTCATTTGGATGCGAACATAACTGCTGGACTATGGATTTCATTACCACAAGATTCCGATCTACTATGACTCAAAAAGTGCAATTGCCATATCTTGCAATCCCGTACAATATTCAAGAACAAAACACATTAACATCCGTTATCATTTCATCAAAGATCATGTTGAGAAAGGTACAATTGAATTATACTTTGTTGGGAAGGAATACCAGCTTGTTGATCTATTCACAAAAGCATTTCCGAAGGAAAGGTTTGAGTTTCTAGTTCACAAGATTGGTATGCGATGTATGACTCCAACCTAGTTAGAATGTCTCGTAAAGTTGTCTTCTTGAATGAAAGATCATACATCACAAACATTTGTAAATACATTTAAAAAACAAAACAAAAAATTAAAAAATATAAAAACTCAAAAAGATTTTTTTTAAACAATTTTTTTTTAACTTAAGGATTCAAACACATATTTACTACGTTCAAATCAGTCTTATGATTCTGAATTTTTTAAAAAATGGTCCTTTAAATGCATAATAAATGTATCATAGACTGAGGGGGAGAAAATCATATAAATGATCTTTCACTGCTAAAAATATGTTTTGCAAATTCAATTCCATTAAAAAACAAAAGATTTCTTCTTGTGAAAATTTTCAAGTGTGCAAAATTGTAAAAATTAACAATTTCTTGAATGAGTTCTTTAATTAGATATTTATTCGAGGGGGGTTTATAAAATTTCTTGAATTTTTTTTTCAAAATCTTCTCATAACAAAATGTTCAAAACTGCAAAATTAACTATTACTCAACAAGTTCTTTAATTATATATTTTGTTGAGGGGGAGTTATAAAATTTTTCAGAATACATCATCATCAGAAAATGAAATTGTGTGCTTAAAAGCAAAATTAACTTCATTTCGAACAAACTTTGTAAGAAAGGATATTTCAAAAATTGGATAACTGTTCGAGGGGGAGTTATGAAATTTTTCAGTAAAAACAGGAACTTAATTGGAGAAATTAAATCAAAAGGATTATTTTTGTAAAAGTGGTCTAACTTCAAGGGGGAGTTATGAAAAAAAATTGAATAAAAAGGGATACGAAAGTAATTTTTGAAAGTAAAAGGTGAAAAATGAAAAAATAACTTTCGTATGGATGTTTGTTGTTTACGAAAGTATCTCAAGGGACTGAAAATGACGATGTTGGAAAGTAGCTTTCGTAGGGTGTAAATAGTTTTCATAAGAAACTCAAGGGACTAAAACTGTCAACATTCAAGAGTAGCTTTCGTAGGGTTTAAAAGGCTTACGTAAGAAACTTGAGGGACTAAATTTGCCAAAATGAGAAAGTTATTTTCGGAGATATAAAAGGCACAGTTGCGTACGAAAATGAATCACTTTCGTAAAGACAATAATTTTGGGTTTCGTAATCTCTTTAAGTCGTTTGAGCTTCGTATCTAAGAACTTTCGATCCAAATCGATTTGTTGAACTCTTGTGCTAGAAAACGTAAGAAACGAGTCCTTTGTGTAATCTTTTTGCTATTAATTGTTCTATTTAATTGATTACATAGGTTTCGGTCAGATTTAGGGTTTCATAAATTTGAAAGTTGTTTAGATAACAAAATTGATTGAGGCAAAATGCTAATACGTGATTGATAACATGATTGGAATTGTTTGATTATGGACTGTAATTATTGGTTTCGTAACTAAAACAGGTTTCGTAACTTTAAGAACTTGATAAAAATGCTTAAATGATGGAAAATGATATATAAGTTGTTGCAATAAGCAAGATCATTAAGCTTATTATATATTTCTTATAAAATCAAAGTTTACGAAAGTAAATGTTCACAGGTTTCGGTTTCGTGAACAATATTGGGCCAATGAACCTATGGGATGTTATTGTCAATGGAGATCTAGAAGAAGAGCCTGCACCAACTGGAGAAACATCTGCTCCTCCTGCTCCTAAGACTGCCAAACAACTGGCTGCTAAAAGGAATCAGGAAAGAGTTAAGAGCATCTTGGCTTTTAGCAATACCTGATGGAATACCCTCCTCATTTTCACAATGTTGCAGATGCTAAATCACTCTAGGAAGCAATCAAATCAAGGTTTGGAGGTAATGAAGAATCCAAGAAGATGCAGAAAAATGTTCTAAAACATCAGTTTGAAAACTTTTCTACTGCATCAAATGAAAGTCTGGACAAGGCTTATGATAGGTTCCAAAAACTCATAAGTCAATTGGAGGTTCATGGTGCTCCAATATCCAAAGGAAGATATCACAAAAAGTTCCTAAAAGTATTCCTCCTTCATGGAATCAAATGCTTCTAATCCATGAGAAATAAGCCAGACATTGATAGATTATATTGATGACCTCTACAACAACCTTATGTCTACGAAATGAGATGAAAAGGTCTTCCAACGTTCCTACTTCTACTTCTCCGAACTTGTCGTTTTCTTTCCTCCTGAGAACACTAGCAGTACTAATTAAGTTAGTACTGTGCCAATGTTTGATTTTGGGGTTATTCTGCTGGAGGAATTAGTCAAGTTTCAATCTACCCCATGTTGCTCATGATGTATGCGCTCTTTCTGCACAACCAACAACCATTTCCTCAACGTGAGACATGAGGATTTTCAACATAGTTAATGAAGATGACTGTGTGAAGAATTGGAACTAAGATGGCAGGTGGCTATGTTGACTGTCAGAGTGAGGAAATTCATTTAGAAGACAGGAAAGAACATGGATTTCAAAGAAAAATGACCTATTTCACTTGATAAATCAAAAATTGAGTGCTACAACTGTCATAGAAAAGGGCACTTTGTTAGGAAATGCAGATCTGGATGGAATCAAGGGAAAAAGATCTTATGGAAGGATTAATGGCGGGAGCAAGCACTAACAAATGAAGCCTCATCACAGGCACTAGTAGCTCAATAATGGTCTAGAGGGCAATGACTAGAGTAATATTTTGAAAAGAACCAATCACTATGCTTTAATGGCAATCTCTTCTTCAAGCTCATCAAGTTCTTCTGACAATGAGGACAAAAATGTTCTAAACAATGTCTTGAATCTTTTAAAACTCATCAAAAGAAATTAATGATAGTGAAAAGAAAAAACATAGGCATAGCCAAACTAGAAATTCAGGGTTATGAGTTAGCCTTAGAGTCACTAGAATCTAGGATACTTGTACATGAAAAGAATGAATTAGCTTGGGGTGAAAAATATAAGTTTCAAAACTATGAGCTTAAATGCAGAGAAATAAAAATTAACAACCTTAACCTGGAATTAGAGAAAGCTGTTAAGGAAAGAGATGAGTTTAAATTAAAGATAGAAAAATGGGAAGAATCATCCAAGAATCTTGATGAATTACTCAACAGTCAAATGAGTGCTAGAGATAAAACTGGTTTAGGATATGGCACACAATTGAATGAAATGAGTAACAATTCTGAAACTGATAGTGAGATTAGTTTGAGTGTTTTTGATGTCAGATCTAGTGATGAAGAGTCCACACCAGCTAATGATAGGTTTTCCAAAGCAGATAGGTTTCATGTTGTTCCCCCTCTTATAACAGGGAACTTCTTAACCCCAAGAGCTGATATATCATTTGCAGGTTTAGATGAATATGCCATTAGGAATAAGATAATTGAGTCAAAAATAACTGATCTTAATACTAAAACAAGTGAGACTGTAGGTAAAACAAATGAAGCAAATACTCAAAAATCTAAGACAGTCTATGAATCAGTTAACAGAGATAAAGTTATCATTGAGGATTGGAACTCAGATGATGAGGATGATGTGTCTGAAGTGCAAACAGTTATTCCTGTTAAGACTAATGAGACTCAAACAGTTAAAACTAGAGTTGATAAAATTGATCAAACTTCTCAGAAACAAGGAATTGGTTTTAAGAAAATAAAAGCTTGCTTTGTCTGTAAAAGTGCTGATCATTTGATCAAAGATTGTAATTTTCATGACAAACAAAGTCAAGAACCTAAGCTGAAACTGTGGTCAATACTGGTTTAAGGGTGGACAAACCAGTATGGGATAATACTAAAAGGGTTAATCATCAAAAAATTTCAAAATACCCTCATTTAAGAAAGACTTTTGTCCCATCAGGAGTTCTAACAAGAACAAGTTTGATTACTCCTATTAAGCAAAATAAGAAAAGAGCAGTTCACAAAGTTAGTATTGCTAGGCCAGTTAGTACTGCTAGGCCAGTTAGTACTGCTAGGCTAGTTAGTACTGCTAGGCCTGTTAGTTCTGTTAGATCATTTGCTCCAAAAATAGCACAAACTAGTGGTGCTATTAGACCAATTTACCCAAGAATGGACAATGTAAGACAAAGAGGCTCATATTCACCTATCAAGAGGTCTTCAACAAAAAACCACTATTTAGACTCAAAATATTTTAAAACAAGAATGTTAAAACTTTTGGGGTTCAAAATATGACTACTGTTAGGGTCAAAAGCAGGTATTAATACTGGTAAAGGGTAAGATGATTACTGACCTTCAAAAAGTTAAGGTGTTTGGAGTCCTAAGGGAAATTACGTGGACATATGTTCCAAAGACAAGTGGGATCATTCATGCTTAAGAAGGTTGAGTATGTTGACCCAAAAGGAATTTCCAAGTCTGTAATGGCTTGGGTCCCTAAGAGATACTAATTCTCTTACCTTTTTATGCAGGGCAATCCAGAGATATTGTTACAGGATTATGCATTTTTTTTTAAAAAATGGAATAGTGGTTGCTCTACCATATGACTGGCAACAAAGCTTATCTTTCCGACTATGAAGATTACAATGGAGGCTTTGTGCTTTTAGAAGTGATCCTAAAGGAGGTAAAATAACGGTAAAGGTAAAATTCGGAACCCGCTAATTTAGACTTTTGGTTGATGTTTATTGTAGATGAACATAAAGTTTAACCTTTTCGCTGTCTCACAAATTTGTGACAAAAAAATAGTTTCCTTTTACTGAGACGAATGCCTATCCTATCTCCTACATTAAGCTTCTTGATGAAAGTCAAGCTGTACTTAGAGATCCCTAGAAAGGATAGATGTTAAGCTTGGACTTAAAGAACATTATTCCCTCTGGAGGTATAACTTGTTTATATGTAAATGCAACAGCAGATGAGTCTAAATTATGGCACAGGAGATTAGGTCATGTGAATTTTAAAAATATAAACAAGCTTGTTAAAGGTCACCTAGTTAGAGGGTCACATTCAAAAGTTTTTGTGAATGATCACACTTGTGTTGCCTGCAAGAAGGGTAAGCAACATAAGGCCTCCTGTAAGGCCAAGTTAGAAAGAATTATCAAAAAGCCCCTAGAATTACTTCATATGGACTTATTTGGACCTGTCTCTGTAGAAAGTATTAACAAGAAAAGGTATTGTTTGGTTGTGACTGATGATTTCAGCAGATTTAGTTGGGTATTTTTCTTAGCTACCAAGGATGAAACATCTGAAATCCTTTGTAAATTTATCATAGGCTTAGAAAACCAATTAACTCAATAAGGTAAAAATCATTAGATGTTAAAAAGGGACAGAGGTTAAAGAACCATCTATAATGAATTTTGTGCTAAGAAAGGAAAAAAAAGGGAGTTAGTGTGGCAGAACTCCACAGCACGAATGGTTTTGCAGAAAGGACAAATGACAGTACCACTAATTGAAGGCAGCTAGAACTATGTTAGGCAACTCACTTTTACCTATCCCATTTTAGGCAGAGGCAGTAAATACTGCCTGCTATGTACTGAATAGGGTATTAGTGACCAAACCTCAAAATAAGACACCTTATGAACTATTAATAGGTAACTCACCTAGTATTAGTTTTAGAACCTTTGGGTGCCCCTAGACATTTTAACACCTAGATTTCTTGTCAAATTGATGGGAAATCCGATGAAGGATATTTGCTTGGATACTCTACCACTAGTAAAGCCTTTAGAGTATACAACAAAAGGACCAAAAGGGTAGAAGAGAATCTGCACATTGATTTTCTTGAAGATAAACCAAATGTGGAAGGAACTGGTCCTAATTAGATGTTTGATCTTGATTTTCTCACCAATTCAATGAACTATATTCCTGTTAGTGTGGAAAATCAGGTTAATATAGATGCAGGTACACAAGATTCTTATTGTTGCCAGGTTTCATCAGAGAAATATAAAGGACCTACTCAGGAATACATACTACTTCCACTACAACCTCATAGGACAGGATTTCCAGTAGAGATGTTGAACCAGCTGCACATGAAAAACCTTCTGAAAGTTCTCATAAAGACAATGATGTACAAGATTTAGAAGATGTTGCTGATAAGGAAGGACAACATCAGATAATAGAAGATGACCAAGTCTTGAATGATGAACTTAAGAAGATGATTGCTCAAGAAGTGGTTGCTAAAGCTCTGGATGATGCCATAAGACAAGCTTTTGAAGAAGAAAAGAGGAATATTGCATCTCAAAAGAGGGCAGCTCAAACTACTAGTATTAACAAACTTAGTACTGGTAGGTCGTCTGTTAGTACTGCTACCACGCCATATGTTAGTGCTGCTAGTACTCCCACAGGTGCAAATGTTGGTGAATCATCATTTGTCTATCTTAGAGGAAAAATACCTATGATGCATCTACTCTCCCTAATGCTGATTTACCCATTGATCCAAATATGCCTGATTTGGAAGATGATTCTGATGCATTTTCAAGTGATGGCATATTCAATGGAGCCTATGATGATGAGAATGTGGGTGCAGTGGCTAATTTCAACAATATGGATGACACCATAAATGTCAGTCCTATTCCCACACTCAGAATTCATAAGAATCATCCAAAAGCTTAAATTCTAGGAGATCCTAAGTCAGCAGTTCAAACAAGAGGAAAGATTCAAAAGGCTTCTTCAGCACAACAAGCATTGGTGAGCTACATCTCCAAACAGAATAGAACTAATCACAAAGATCATCAAAACTATTTGTTAGCATGCTTTCTCTCCAAAAAAACCCAAACATATCACAAGCCTTACAAGATGAAAACTGGGTTGAAGCAATGCAAGAGGAATTGTTGCAGTTCAAATTACAAAAGGTTTGGATACTTGTTGATTTGCCATCTGGGAAAAAGGTAATTGGCACAAAGTGGGTCTTTTACGAATAGAAAGGGATGAGAGAAGTATTGATTGTGAAAAAATTAAGACCAGGCTTGTACACAAGGGTTTAGACTGGAGGAAGGAATGATTATATGAGGTTTTTGCACTGTTGCCAGGAAGGAGGCAATCAGGTTATTTTTAGCCTTTGCATCATACATGGGATTTACTATTTACCAAATGGATGTTAAAAGTGCATTTCTTTATGGCACTATTGAAGAGGAGGTGTATGTTCATCAACCTCCGGCTTTGTTGATCCTGCTCATCCAAACAAAGTCTATAAGTGATAAAGCTCTTATGGTCTTTCATCAGCCCCTAGAGCTTGGTATGAGACACTTCTTTCTTTCCTGATGGAAATGTTTCTGGAGAGGTACCAAAGACAGAAACTTTATTTCTCAAGAAGAAAAAGAGTAACATTATGTTAGTCCAAGTGTATGTGGATGACATTATTTTTGGTTCTACAAAACAGTCCATGTGTACAGAGTTTGAAGACTGTATGCACAAAACATTCTAAATGAGCTCCATGGGTGAACTCACTTTCTTTTTGGACTTCAAGTGAAGCAAACAACCTGAGAAAATCTTATTTTGTCAGATAAGTATTAGCTGACATCCTTAAGAAGTTTTTTGATTTTTTATGTCGATACAAACAGCTACTACTCCTATTGAGTCTAAAAAGCCATTGGTCAAGGATGAAGATTGTGAAGGATGTAGATGTACATCGTCAACAGACTCTATGATTTGGTTTCCCTGAATGTATTTGACTACATCCAGGCCAGACATCATGTTTGCTGTGTGTGCCTGTGCTAGATTTCAAGTCACTCCAAAAGCCTCACACTTAAATGCAGTAAAAAGGATTTTTAGGTACCTCAAACATCAACCCAAATTAGGTTTATGGTATCCTAGGGATTCACCTTTTGAACTAGAAGCTTTTCAACAAGTAACCTTAAATAAAAAAATGGAGGAGCCAGCCTTGACAAAAAATCAACAACAGGTGGCTGTCAATTTCTTGGTAGAAGATTGATATCTTGGCAATGCAAGAAGCAGACTAATGTGGCAAATTCTACTACTTAGGCAAATATGTTCATTGCTCACTTAGTAGGCAAGTACTATGGATACAAAATCAGATGATGGATTATGGTTTTAATTTCATGAACACCAAAATCCATATTGATAATAAGAGCACTATAAGTGTTATTAAGAATCATGTTGCTCACTCTAGGACCAAGCATATCAAGATTCGATTTCATTTTATCATAGATTGCTATTAGAAAATACTGATAGAAGTTATCAAATCACACAGATTCAAAGCTAGCAGACCTTTCACCAAAGGATTTGATGTCACAAGATTTAACTTTTTGGTGGTTAGCATTGGGATGTTAAATCTATAGCTATATTTGAGGGGAGGTTATATGTACACTTAGGGTAAATATGATGAAATACTTGGATAATACTGGTGAGACTTATTGATAACGTGAGTTACAAACATTTGTACTGCTAAGTACAAAATTAATAAGCTAGGTTTCAGTTAGTATGATTATACATATCGATTGGTGTGACTATTAGACGT
The DNA here is from genome assembly GCA_026074375.1 of Tanacetum coccineum. Taxonomy (NCBI): domain Eukaryota; kingdom Viridiplantae; phylum Streptophyta; class Magnoliopsida; order Asterales; family Asteraceae; genus Tanacetum; species Tanacetum coccineum. The sequence goes on along the minus strand of BQNB010016973.1, from coordinate 49,770 downwards.
TTTCTCTGAAGGGAGGACTATGATGGTAGCATGTTCCTTCAGTGTTGGTTGTGAACAACACAACAAATGGTCATCAGTTCACCATGTCTAACAGACTTCAAGAACTGGCTAGTCCAAAGCAAATGATTTGTAAGACTTCTCAAATCGCATTGATGGTTTTGATAGTTTACCAACAAACTCTATGGTTATCAAGTGCACCATGTTATTAGCAATAAGCATTGGCTGTCCAAATCAAAGGCCTTGGTAAAGACTTCCCAAATCTGTATGGCTGGAGTTTAGCCAAAAACAATAAATAGTTCCAATGACCCACCTCTCTCAAGAGGTTACACACTTAGAAGTGGGGAGGACAGTTGGAACTTATGGAATTAATGGCAAACTAATCCAAATTGTCTATTTTGTGAGGAAAAGAATAGAGAGATTTGGAGAGATTTCAAAAAACAGAAAGAGAGTTGTGTGTGAAAAACAAAATGAGTTGTTTGTTGAGAAAAAGAATTAAGAGATTATTTTGTGAATTAAAAACAGAAAGAGAATATATGAGCTAGCTACATTGGTGCTGAATATCTTTTGAAGATTCAGTTTGGAGTTAATACGCTTGGTAACCACACTAGTAACTGTCAGTGTTAAGTTAAATAACTGCCAGCAAGTATACTACTGTTGGATGAAGTTAGTACTGTTAGACTTAAAATTAGTACTGCTAGACCAAACTTCGTACCGTGGGCTAAGGTACCTTAGTACTGTTTGAGTCCTAATAGAATTTTCCTCCAATTAAAGAGCCGTTGAGAAATTCTGCTACAACTATAGCTATAGGTTGACTATTGGAGACTTCTTGATTTATCTAAATCAAAAAACGATTTCTTTCAAGATAAGTACAACTCTTTTACAGTCGGTGAAAACATACTCTTTTAAACCTCACTCATAACTCAATTCACTCTACCAGAACCTTACACTTTATCACACGAACTAATCCCACCTCATTCATCAACTTTTCATTCATCAAATGGCACAGTTGGAATTTTGCGACAAGCATAATATGGTCGCATATTTGGTTAAATCTTAAAGTAGTGAGGGCTTTGATGAAATCATAGATTTTCTTACTTCAAGCCATATATGCTATGCTCTCACTGAAAATCCCATCATTTTTGTGTCCCTTATTGAACAATTTTGGGAAACTGTTGTTTTGAGCACTACTGAGGAAGGACTTCAAGCTATTTCTGCAACTATTGATGGACATGAAAAAAAAAAAAAAAAAGGCTCATACCTGAAGATTCTTTAAGAAGACATTTGAAGTTAGATGATGCAGAAGGCATTTCTTCACTCTCCAATGAAGAAATATTTAAGCACTTAGCTCATATGGGGTATGTGACTAATTCTGAAAGCCTTACATTCTTTAAAGGACATTTTTCACCCCAATGGAAGTTCTTTATCCACACAATTCTACATTGTCTGAGCTCCAAGAAGACAGCATGGGATCAATTCAGTAGCAACAGATTGCTACAACACTCATCTATCTAGGCTACAAGCAGGAAGTTTAACTTTTCTAAATTCATTTTTGAAGCTATGGTTAAGAATTTGATAGCCACACAAATTCTTATTGTATCCCAGGTTAAATTCATCTCTTCTTAACAAACAACAAAGGTTACTCTTACCGCATACTAAGAACTTACCCACTCCAAATCTTATAAGTAAACTGGTTAGTAAAATAAGGGAGAGCCTCTAAGAGTATTCAGGGGTAGTGACACTATTGTTTGAGAATATGTTGGTACAAGCACAAGATGAAGAACAACAGCAATCACCCTCAAGGATCACATCTTCACCATCATTATCTCCACAACCCACTCCACCATCCCCTTCACCAGACCCAATTCAACCTACCCATGAGGCAGAGGAGACTGTTTCTATGCCCCCATGATTCACCTATCCATGTTGTTCACTCACATGGAAGTGCTGAGGGTAGTGTGCAACAACATGATTTGATGGTTTTGGTTACCAAATTGAATGACAGGATTGATGGATTGCAGAAGGACTTGCTGCAGACAAAGAAGACTTATAGTACTGCTCTCACCAAGTTAGTACTTAGAGTAAAGAAACTGGAGTCCAAGCTGAAGTCTGGCAAGGCAAGGAGAAAGGCAAAGATTGTTCTTTCTGATGATGAAGAGATTGCAGAAGATTCTTCCAAACAGGGGAGGAATATTTCTTAAATTGATGAAGATCCAACGGTTTCACTAGTACAAGATGAAGGTATTTATTGGATTCCACAGGAAGAGGAAGTTCATGAGAAGCCCAGTGATGAAACTGAAGTAATTGTACAAGAAGAGACTCCCACTAAAATCATTGAAGAACATGGAAGTGGTGAGAAATGTGAGATGGAGATTAGTACTGCTAACATACAAGTTAGTATTGCTAGTCCTCCAAAGGTTAGTACAGCTGTACCTCATGTGTATACAAGAAGGAGTGCCAAGGATAAAGGAAAGGTCATAATGGAAGAACCTGCTACTCCAAAGAAGGTTAAAAAAAAGAGCTCAAGTGCAGTTGAGTATGGATGAGGAGTTAGCTAGGAAGTTGGAAGAAGAAGAAGAAGATCAGTTTAATGCAGACAAAACAAGAGCTTTGCAAGAAGAAGAAGAAGAAAGACTAAATATGGAAGCAGCTAGGGAATTGCAAAGACAACTTGATCAAAGACAAGATGTTCCAATTCAACCTACTCAATCTCAGGGAATTGACTAGAATGATCCAAGTGTACTAAGATATCATGCTTTGAAGAATAAACCTGTGTCAATAGCTCAAGCAAGAAGGAATATGATTACATATTTGAAGAATCAAGGAGGCTACAAGGAGAGCTACTTCAAGAAAATGAGCTATAATGACATCAGACCAATTTTATGGGATCATGTCAATACTTTTATTCCTATAGGGTCTGAAGTTGGAAAAGATTCTTCCTAAACCGATGTGAAAGAGAACTTCAAAAATAGGAGAAGAAGAGAAGGTTGAAGAAGAAGCTGAGACGAGAGCCTGAGCTCAGTGTGATGAAAAGAAAGCTGTTGGAATTTAAAGAAAAACACTTGCCAAGAAGAAGAGCAAGTGACAAACAAGGGTCAGAACAGCTCAAGAGAGACAGAAGAAAAGAAGAAAGAAATAGCTGATTATGAGGAAGAAAAAGATGAATTAAGAATGTGGTTGGCAGTAGTTCCAGATGAGGAAGAATTTGTAGATCCTGAAATCTTGCATACTAAGTTTCCTATAGTTGATTGGGAATCTCAAAATTTAGGAAATATGCATGTTTACAAGATCATAAGAGCAGATGGAAATACTAGTTATCATAAAACCTTTGAGAGTATGCTGAAAAGTTTTGATAGACATGACTTAGAGGTTTTACACAGATTGGTAATGGAAAGATTTCAAGATAACACTCCAGAAGGATACAATTTGATGTTATGGGGTGATCTGAAGATACTAGTAGATCCTGAGCAAGATGATGACATCTGGAAGAATCAAAACCAGTGGAAAATAATCAGTTGGAAGCTGTATGAAACTTGTGGAGTGCACACACTGATGGTTGATGGTACTTTGATGACTATTCATATGTTTGTAGAGAAAAAGTATCCACTCACCAAAGAAACACTTCAGAAGATGCTTAACTGGAAATTAGAAGCTGAAGCAGAAAGTTCTATGGCATTTGAATTGCTAAAGTTTATCAAGACTCAGATTGAAGACCAATAAAAGTGTGTTTGAAAGAATCCTCAGCAAAAGAATAATTGAAGTTCTAGACTAGAAGAAACTTGAGATTTGAGAGTAAATCACAAGTTTAGGGGAGGATTGTTAGGATTCTGCAGCTTCTATAAGTTAATACTGCTGGCTCAAGATTAATACTGCTAGTGAAAAACTTAATGTTGTTTATGAAGATTGAAGAAAAAAGACAAAGTCTTTAGTACAACTAGCTTTAGTAGTTTAGTACTGCCAGTACAATGTTAGTACTGCCAGTAATAGTTAGTACTGTTAGTTAGTATTAATACTGCTAGTGTATGGTATTAGTACTGCTTATGAGATATGCATGAGATAAATTAGGAATAGATATGCATTATCTCTTAACGCGTTTTGTAAAGCCCATTAGGTTAGTCTATAAAAGGATCCCTGTGCATAGTTAGTAGATATAGTTCTACACAGATCAATAGAGATATATTAGTAATCATAGTTTTTGTAATCTGTAACCTAGGCAGATTCAAGTTATAATATAAAGTTCTTTTTATTTCTATAATATTGATCTTCTTACATTATTGATTAGTTTCAGTATATCGAAATAAGTGTTCAAATCAGTGTTTCATTATTGTTGCTTAGAATTATCTAAAGGAACAACCTCTTTACAAGCTAAAGGTTAAGATCTATTCAGAAAACGATCCAACAGGATACGAAAGTAATTTTTGAAAATAAAAGGTGAAAAATGAAAAATATAACTTTCATTATGATTGATTGTGGTATACGAAAGCAACTCAAGGGACTGAAAATGACAAAGTTGGAAAGTAGCTTTCGTAGGGATTAAAAGGTTTACGAAAGAAACTCAAGGGACTGAAAATGACAAAGTTGGAAAGTAGCTTTTCGTAGGGATTAAAAGGTTTACGAAAGAAACTAAAGGGACTAAAACTATCAACATATAAAAGTGTCTTTCGTAGGGTTTTAATAGCTTACGTAAGAAACTTAAGGGACTAAATTTGCCAAAATGTGAAAGTTATTTTCGGAGATATAAAAGGCACAGTTACATACGAAAACTTTATCACTTTCGTAAAAATCAAAAAGTTAGGTTTCGTAATCTCTCTAAGTCATTTGAGCTTTCGTATCTAAGAACTTTCGATCCAAATCGATTTGTTAAACTCTTGTGCTAGAAAATGTAAGAATCGGAGTCTATTTTTGTAATATTTGTTATTAATTGTTATTTAATTTGATTTACAAGGTTTCGGTCAATCTAGGGTTTTTCGTAAAATTCAAACTGTTTAGAAAACAAAATTGATTGAGGAAAAATGCTAATATGGATTGATAACAGATTGGGAATTGCTTGATCACTGAAATATCACTTTATGGATGTAATCATTGGTTTTCAGTAACTAAGACATGTTCGTACTTTAAAAGTTTATGATAAATAAAGCTTAAATGATGAAAGATAATATATAAGCTGTCGAAATAACAGGATTATTAAGCTTAACACATTTTTTTTGAAAATCAAAGTTCCGAAGTAATGTTCACAGTATCATTTTCGTGAACAGTATTGGTGCCAAAGGGTTTTTCGTAAGTGAAGTTTTTGGCATAACTATAGGTTTTCGTAATGGTTTTTAATGAATTAACAATTTTAGGTTCGTAAAAGGAAAAATTGGAAATAAATTTGTTTATCCGAATATCAAAAAGGGTTTTTTCAATGTTAAAAAAGGCATCCTGCGAAATTAAAATGATAAATTTTATTTCCAATCATATTTTATATTGATAAATGGACCAAATGGTGAAGATTGTGTCCCTGTTATGACCGTTCCTGAATTTAACAAGAATGAGGATTGAGCAATCTACATACCATCTTAATATCGTATATAAGATCATGTTTTGTTTAACAAAAAATTTCAAGTCAAAAGTGATCAATGATTTCAAATTATAAAAAGGAACATATGATGGAAATGCAAAAAGTGAGCTTCAACTGTCTGTGATCATAACGTTTCTCATGTATCATCAAAAGAAAAGTTCAAGTTTTTGAAAAAGATTGTTTCAAAATCATTCAAAAATGATTTATGACTATCTTTTGAACATAATTGGATAAATGGTCTAAGTCATGTCCGGTTTCGACCGTTTTCTGCATTGAACAGAATGAGGAGTGAGTGGCTTAGTGACCATCCCATTTATGTCTCAATAGATTGGTTATGTAATCAATGTTTTCAAGGAATCTTTGAAAAAAAACTTGCTTTGGAAAAGTTATCTCAAATTCTAAATCAAAAAGTTGTATTTTTGTGTCAGCAAGTGGTACTCTTTCACAAAAGGTTTTAAAGAATACAAAGTTATACTCTTGGATTTCTTAAAAAGTCAAAAGTTGTTAAACAAATCAGAGTATATCTTTATTATTCTTGAAAGAGTATCATTTCAACAAAAACTTTTTGGTGAGGAAAAACAAACAGAAAGAGAGATAAAATCCATACGTGAAAAAGCAAATCAAAGTATGCTCGAAAAAGAATTGCCAGAGCATACAAAATGAGTTTAAAAGAATAAAGCGTATGGCATGTGCCCGAAAAAGCAAGAATAGGCACATGAGAAAGAAAATGATCAGAATATGCTCAAAAAGAAATGCCAGAGCATATAAAACAGACAGAGTGGAAAGAGACAAAACATGTCAAATATGTGCAAATTTCAAACTATATCTCATCTCACTAATCATTTCATGTCATCATACAGTATTCCACATGGCTCAACACGTGATTCCAGCAGCTCAACTTGTTCCACAATACAAACCAATCGGGAGATGCAACAATTATACGGTGTTGCAGAGTATTCCTTGCTCTCCTGAATGCAAGATAGTTGGGCTGATACTACTTGATCATTGTCTCAGTCATGCACTAACTGCAACTGCTGATGTTCCTGCTGTGTACCTACAACAATTCTGGAGGACGGTGAGCAAGGTACCAGATACTGAGGACACGATCAAGTTCATGCTGGATACTCAACAATTCATATACACTGTGGATATGTTCAGAGATACTCTTCATTTACCAGTGGAAACTCCTGAGAATCCATTTGTCGCACCAGCCAACATCCACACTATTGAAGCATTCATGAATAGAGTTGGTTATAAGGGTGTTGTTGACAAAGTGGTTGCTTTCTTCACAAAGAATCTAGCTCAACCATGGCAGACTATGTTCAAAGTATTCAACCGCTGCTTAACAACAAGAACTTCTGGCCATGATCTGGCCAAGATCAACATTCTTCAGTTGTTTCATGTTGTACTTAACCAAACACATGTTGATTATGCTGCTATTCTTTTAGGGGATTTTTATGAATAATGTGTTTCAGAAAAAGGAAGCTATTCAGTATCCTTATTTCATCAAGCTGATTGTTGTTGATCTGATGAAGAAATTACCCAATATTACCAAAAGGCTTAAAGAGGACTATCATTGTATCAAGGATGATGTTCCATTGTTTAGTGTGTATACAACAGGGAATGTCTTAGTTCGAGGGATGCTGATTCTGGATGCTTTCTTAACTGCGGAGATTAGAGAGACGGATGATTTCAAGGAGTATGAGACGGTGTTCATGAAGGTAGACGTTCTAATGAATCAACCGCAACTAGTTGTTTCTACCCAAGGAACGCATAGGATTACACCTAGCACCCATAGGTCACCTACCGTTTCTGCTAGTTCTCCGGAGACAAAAAAGAGGAAGCAAACTGCTGGAGAATCTAGTTCAAGGAGAATTACTATCAAAAGGAAGAAACAAAGTACACCATCTATTCCACCTCCTGGAGATGATCGAGAAAGAGATGCAATAGCTAAAGCAACTCTTCTAAGTTTAACTCTTCATAAAACCGCTTTGCTTGCGGAGGCTCAAGAAAAGATTGCTAAAGTTCAAGAAAAACTAGATGAGGAGGAGATTGATAAACTGGTTGATGGTGACGACGATGACAAATCTTCTACAAGTGCATTTACTGATTTTGTGCTTAATGATGATGGTGATGATACTGGATCTAAGTTAGAGCTCGGGAGTCATAAGGAACATCCAGAACATATGTTTGATGATGGTGAGCAGGAGAACAATGAAGCGATTGAGAAAGAAAAAGAAGTTGTAGAGATTGTGAAGGAAACAAATGTTGATGATGAGATGAATAAGAAAGATAAAGAGGTTGAGAAAGAAAAAGAAGTTGTAGAGATTGTGAAGGAAACAAATGTTGATGATACTAGTGCTAAGAAGAATGAAGAAGATGTGACGGAGAAAGAAGTTGTTGATATGTTGGGTAGTCAGGAGATTAGGAAAGAGCAGATGCAGACACCAATTCCCTCACCCATTAGATCTCCTAGGAATGATTTATCTTTAGATAAAACAATTTCAGAAGAATTAGTTGATACTGTCACACCAACAACTGCTACATCTTCCAAGACACCTTCCACAACAACACGTCAGAAGAAATCTTTCACTCTTAAAACAAGACGTTTACCAGGAAGTATTGCTGGCATGTGCAGACAAAGAGGATTAATTCGATCTCATATCAAGACCAAATTCATCACTCGAGAGTTCTTTGTGGACAAGATTAAAGAAGTTATACAACATTGTGATAAAATTGTTCCCGAGTTAACAGTTACAAAGACCAATGAAATACTGAAAAAGGAGATGCCTCGCTTGGTAAAGCTTGCAGTCAACAAGGATCGAGAAATCTCTCCTGTTGATATATCTGGTATGGTCTCTAAAGAATTTGCTGCTCATGGACCAAAGTTGATTGAAGCACTATTTCAAAAGCACATGCAGAATACAACTCTCAATATTTATCCCAAAACAAAGTCTTCAACTGCTACCACATCATCTGCTAAGTATGAAAACAAAACCTCAAGATCAAGCAGCTGATCCAGAAATATGGGAAATTTTAAAAGCTAAGTTTGAAAATCTATAATTTTCGCATATCATGATGACCAACATTACGATGCTGCTGCTGATCTCCCTGAAGGGGGTAGGGGAGAACATAGCGAAATGATATTTTGAAAAGAGACTTTTTGTGAATGGAGAAGACCAAATTCTAACGACGATGATAGCGTCTGAATATATCACCTCCCTTGGGGGAGGATTTATGAAACATAAAAGGTGTATTTATTTTTTATGAATTGGTATAGTTTAGTTTAATAGTTTTATTGTATTTTTGCTGTAATTAAGTCATCTTGGTCAAGTTGACCAGGTTTGAAAAGTGTGGGAAAATAGAATAGTTTTGTTAATAGGTATATATACTCATCTTGGAGGAGTATATATACATGTCTTGTCTTGCTAACACTCACTTCTCTCTCCCATTTCTATTTTCCCCTTTTGAAATGAAAATTTAAAAAATGATGAAAATACTCTCTAGCTCCTCTCTTTTATTCTAGTAACTTTCGGTAATATATGGTATTCCTTCTTAGCAAATAGCACTAACAATTAGTTTTGTGTTTGTTGAAGATTTGGATCATTGCTTTGTGGAAGACTTTTGCTTTTTTTTAGGCTTTAATGTTTTTGGGTTTTATATTTGTAACAAGTTGGGCATGTCCAGCTTGAGGGGGGATGTTAGAATTAGTAGTGTATTTTATTATGCTTATATTAGGTTAGATTAGTTTAGGCCCGTTTAGATATTAGAGTTAGTAATCAGGGCCAAGCCCATTAGTTAACCTAGCTTAGCCTTGAAGCTAAGAAAGGCTTATATGTACCTCCTGTAATCTTTGTTATTTTATCAAGTCAATACAAGTACTCTTTTGGGCTCATTATAAGAATGAAAGTAGATTTATGCTGACTTTTAATTTGTGAAGCATTAATACAGATTGACAACAGATAATCAAGTGCTCTAAAAGGCAGAGACAGATGCCTTACACCCTACGATTCACTAAAGTCATCATCATCACTTCCTCTTTAAACATAACTCCATTCCTAAGAGACACAACTCTTTCGTCAACACTATAAAGTATGATGGTGTTCTGGGAAAGCTTAAGTTCGTCAGCAAGGGAGAAGATGAACAAATGTATGGAATGTTAGTTCTAGATGTGATGATGAATGATGCAATCAAGAACTGTGATGCTTATCTGTTGTATATTGCCTTGTCATCCAAAATGTCCTCAACAGGTGGGCAATGGCAAACAGCAAGGGTTCAAAGGGGAGAAGAAGTTTGTATCCCCCCCTGCACAAGGGAACAAGAAGAAGAAAGAGGCACTAAATAAGAAAGGGAAAAATCCATTGTTGTGTACAAAATTTAGCCAGATCCAGATGGGCACTTCAATTGGAGAGTTCTATAAGTTTAATTGAGGTGGAAGTTGGAAGACGAACACAGAACTGGTGCAAGGAATACTCATATAACCGTTTGTCGTTTAAAGAAGCAGCAAGTGACGATGAGTCTGATGAAACTGATACTTATAAAGAAGAAGAGAGTTTGATCCGACGAAGACTAACTGTGTCTTCATTGGCAGACACGTCAATAGTTTCTAACAAACAAATCCTGATAACTTACAAGCTAAGTTTTCAGATTTATCTAAAGCTGCCAATGATGCATCAAATAGAAGGACAAGCCCACCAAGGGCATGCAAGATTATAGAATCCAACAACATCGTTCAAGGTCAAGTAAAGGGAGTTGGTTCTAAACTTGAGGTTCCCGATTGGAGTCAAAAGACGATTTGGTAGTTCAAGTGGTCAAGCAGCTCAGATGTGATACTGAGGTTATTTCTTTAAATGAAGAAAAGAAAGATGACAATCAAGAGAAAGCTGCTCATGAAGCAAAAGATGATAAGGAGATGAAAGAAGCTGAACATGCTGTTAAAGAGAAAACTCATGATGAGGAGAATGCTAAAGAACAAGAAAAGGTTGTACATGAAGAAGGAGATACTAAAATGAAAGATGTTGAACATGAAGAAAATGAGAAAATAGAAAAAGAAAAGGGTGATGAGGATAAGATAGAAGAGGAGACAGCATATGATGAGCATGCTAGATTTAGGCATGTACAAGATGAGCATACTGAAGAAGAACATGTGGCAGATGATCAAGCAGGGGTTATTATTCTAAAGTCGCAACCAGAAAAATCTGAAGCACCACCTACCAGCTCCAGTCTCATATTGTCTTCTGCTGAATATGGTAATAAGTTCCTAAATGACACTCTTGATCTATTAATGCATGTGGGTCGCAGCGGAATAAGGGTCCGGAGCGTGTTACTTCATAGATCAATAACAACAAAGATATATATAGAACGACCAAAAAGTGCGTTTTTAAAAACTGATAATTAGATTTAACAAATATTGATACAAATAGCCCGAAAGCTTTAACTTGTCTCCTTGATTTTTATTACCAAAGATACTGGTTCACACACATGAGTTTCCCAAACATAATACAAACATATATTTAGCAATGACTTCCCTAAACAAAAATCCACCACTGTATCCTGGACTCCTTCTGCTTACTGATCTCTGAAAATCATTGCTTAAAACAGTCATCAATAATGTGGTTGAATTCATAGGTTGATAATTCATAATATGCAGGACAGCTAGACTTTTACCGTGATAATTGCAAAAATTGAGTCATTCACAAAATGATTTCATTTTTCTAAGCTATAGACACTGAAGTCGGAGATCTTTCTTGCAATAATAATTCTATATCTGCAATTTCTGCAGCCGATTCAGATGTTAAACCCGATACAACATCCCAATTCGGACAGCTATAGTTCGTTCCCCGTGATAGCGAGTCACCCCGAACAGGAGGTCGTTTCCCCAATATAGATTATTAATAAAATTCGACAGATCCGCATAATGTAATTAACAACTACATTATGACAAAATTGAAGTTCATGATAATGGGCCTCAACTTGGGTTATCGCTAATTAGGGCTATACATGTAATCAATATATAAATATCACTTGCGTCCAATTTATAAAACAAGCATGTTTCCACCCCATAGTTATAAATCATTGAAATTGTTAAAATTGTGGGGCCTATGACTACTTGTGTTCTGATAATCAAATATCCAGATAACTCGCCACGCCAAATGTCAGATGCAACTATTTAATTTAAGGTCGTATAAGTAATAATTACATTAAGTACTCCTACCTTGCATAAGTCTATATAGCTAATCAACCATTAAATGTTTTAAGTGAAACTTGTTTATAAATTAAAACGTGATAAGCATAACTTTGGTAAATTCGTAATAACATTTCACGTTTATAATCCGTTCTTGCGTTTGCTTATGCCCATCTTTTCGTATTAGACGGGTTATCGATATTTGACATTTTGATAATTTTGGTACCTGATGAACAGTATACTTTTATGTTAACCCAGGAGTGGGTTTTATTTTAATCGTATTTTATTGAGTAAACCCCGTAAATGTCGTATTTTATTAGTTATTGCTCCGTTTTTAACGATTCTTTCGTGCACGAGCTCGAATTTGAAAGTTCTTTAATTGTTTGAGGTTTTCAAAATATAACTTTTGTCATGATTAGGGTTTTTATTGTTCATAGGTTTATAAATTATTTTATAAAATTTTTATTACCGAAACACCGCAGTAATTCATTAATTTTTTCGGTATAAATCAAAAATCATGATTATTAATCATTTTAGAATCATTAAAATGTGTTTTATTTGATAAAATACCAGCTTGCGTGTTTAACATAATTTTTATAAAATTTTTTTTATTTTAATAAAAACTCCGTTTAAATTAGCGTATAACTCGTTTTTACGTATACTTTTTCGTTATTAATCCGTTGGAACAAGTTTCTTACCTTTTCGGAATCGTCGTGAAATGTATTATCTTATAAAAACATAAAATAAGTATGTCTTATACACAAATTTGGACAGAATATTGGCATGTTCTTCATGAGTCCAAAATTAAGTCTTGTTTCCTTGTTTTCACCTTATGATTTTTCCACTTGTCATTATTATTTTTATATGTATCATATATATGTACATGTATACTATGTCCATTGTCAGTTCAAAGGTCCTTTTTGTCCCAAAGATACAAGTTCTTTTATTTTACACTTAAATAACCATAACTTTTATAATTAAACCATAAATCACTAGTTTTTTTTATAGTTTTTTTTACATTAAACATGTGAGTAAAGTCTTCTCCTAATTTATATTATTATATTAATAATCATATAACTTAACATAAGTCCATAATTTAAACTTACATGTCATATGTATTTCTTTAACGTAAAACATATTAAGAAACCATAAAAACCGTAATTAAACCCATGATCATGTTTACACCAAAACAACATAGTACAATATTTTATCATCCATTTTAACATGATATTATGTAATAACACAACATTGTATAAAGTCTAATAGATGACTCAATTACTAGTGAAAATTCCATTACATGTTAAAATTTAAATGGTGATTGCAACTAAAATATTCAGAAACTATCATATGCATAACAATGAAAATTATAAGAATGTAAAGGGTTCTAGTAGACCTTATAGGGTATGAAGATGATGAGAAACAAATGCTAAACCCGTGTTTAGCCTTAGATCCATCTTGCGCTTAGAAATCCCCTTGTCTTCTTAAATAAAACACCTAGTTCCTTTTCTTGATATATTACTTGTAAAATGGTGATTCAATGGTTGGAAAAAATTCTTAGAATGTCTTAGGTTGATGTGTATAGAAGGGTATAGGTTGTATAAAAATAGTATGGATTGGGTTGGATTTTGTTTATTGCCGTGAGCTCAAGGAGAGAATGAGAGGATTTTGTAAACAATTTTACTAAGAGTTTTGTCTGCTATGTGTTAATATTATAAGTTACTTGCACTTATATGCATTCAAATGGTCAATAGCTAGTAAAACATTCAACCAACATCAAGAGGATTCAAGGATTCAGCTTTTGTGTTTTTAGTCTAGTTAACAAAAAGGCTAGGTATTAATGGCATTGTGATGAAGTACATTTGGACAAGTGTAAGTAAAAACTTTCATTTTTTATCTTGTTATGTTTGTTATGCGTGTGATGAAGGGGGGGGGATACTTTTCTAGATGATTTTTTATAGTTAACAATATTTATGAAGTCAATTTTATAAGTTACTACTTTTAACTTTTATTTAAGAGTGCCAAATTGATGAATTTGTGCATGATTTTACTTCTAGTATACAAGTGTAAGTCTACCTTTATTTAGCTAAATTTTAAATAATCTTTAGCTATCTGGGTACAATCCCGAGGGTATTGTTGAACGCGTTAATAAATTACGTGCTTCGGTTCGCTTAAACGTACATTTATCGAATAAAACGTATTGAACTTGCGTAACCTATATAATAAATGAACGAGACCATAATTATCATTAATATAATTATTAAACCATGATGGATGTAGAAAGGTTCGATGGGTTTAAATGCACGTTTACATTAATGTAAATATGTGGCGTACGCGATTAAACTAACGATTATCGATTTCAGTGAACTGTAAATACAAAGGTACATTGAGGAATTATCACGATGTCGTCAATCGAATGAAAAATTACAAGGGTGTTATTGAATTCCCCAGTTATTCGAGCCTTGTCCTCAAGGCTCATGATGCAGCAATTGCGACTGATGCGGTCTTGTGAAGAGGTATGCGGTATTCTTCTCGAATGGTCTTACGTTCCCACGTGAACCTCAGGACCTCTCTTTGGATCGTTCCATCGAACCTTTGATATGGGATTCGCTTCGCTTCAAACGTTTAAACTTCACGGCCGTCTCTTATTTTAATGGTCACTCAACAAAATGAAGCTTGTATCAAGTGAAGTTCTATTCTCAACGATACGGACTAATGGGTGTTCGTCGGCATGACACTTTTTCAGATTAGATTCATGATAACGTATTATGAACTCTGTCAACTCTTCTGGAGTTAAGCTTGTAGGCAACCTCTCCAACCTTTCTTACACCTTGAAAGGTCAATACATACTTGGTTTACACTTCCCCCGTTTTCAAAACGTAGACCCCTTTCCAAGGGAAAACTTTAAGCATAAACCTTTATTTTTTGTTTTCCCCCCCCCCTAAACCTTTTTTTTGGGGGGGGGGGGGGGAAGGAATTCAATTGCGTTTACGCTTCAAGTCAGCGTAACTATTTGGTCGATCACGAGGGCTTGATCCATTTGCTTGATCTGGATGATTTTCTCAGTTGGTCTCTTGAATTAGTTTGACGAGGATTTGAGACTTCTCCAATTCTGTCAACAAACAGTTGACGACACTTTTCGCTTAAAGTGATTCGAATGTGCGGCTTAATTAGCTAGCATGATAGCTAGTGTTGTTTATATGAAAACTCGGTCTAATGGCAAAATGGTTAAACCCAAACCTTTCCAAAAGGTCGATTGCACAAGCACGCAGCATATCCGAGGAGGTTGGAATGGTCCTCTGACTTTGCACCGTTGTTTGTGGATGGTACGCGGTTACTCATATCCAATTAGTACCTAAATGGTTTGAAGTTACCTTCCCCCCCACCCAAAAAATTTGGATAGCGAATCTCAGGTCACGATAAAAATGATAGAGAATAGGATTCCATGCCTCGCGATCAACCTACCTATTAGTATATTCTTGCAGTTCTATCCAAAGTTCAGTCTCTCATAATTGGTGTAAAAATTTGCAGACTTAGTGAGTGGTAAAGATAAACTCCAAATTCGTGTAATAGCCTTGGAGAGTATTAGGAAGCTTCGTGACAAAATCCATAGTGTTGTTGTCCACTTCAATGGGTAATTGGGTTTTGTACCAACAATCTGATGCCTTTGATGTTCGGCCTTGACCTTAGCACAGGTCAAACACTTGCTAACATAAGTGGCTATGTCGGCTTTATGTTGGGCCACCAATACTAGCTTCTTCATGTCTTGGTACATTTTGTCGGAACCCGGATGAATAGAGTATTTTGATTTGTGGGATTATGGCATGATCAAAGTCGCATATAGCATAACAAGGTATCCAAACTCCTGCATTGAGGCACTGGGTTCCATCCGCACGTAGTTCAAACTTTTATTCTCTATCGCTTCTGGGAATTTAGCGTTCTCATTCAACATTCCCCAACGTCTTCACTCTTAATGTTATATGTTTTCGCGCTTCAGTCTGAGCATTTAAGATATGTTGGGAGATCCAGCTTAATAGTTATGACTAAAGGCTCGAACTTTAACGGTGGTCTCGTTCTTTCCTGACTAAGCATCAGACAAGACATTTGGCTTTCCTCGGGTGATAACGATATCGCATTCGTTAATCATTAGCAGCTCTAACATCGGCATTGCATCATGTTTCAACTCTCTTTTGATTAAATGTGTTGCAAACTATTGTGATCGGGTGAACACAGTACACTTAGTTCCATATTAAATAATGTCTCCAGTTTTAAGAGCGAACAACCACTGCAACCAAGTTTTAAAATCTATGAGTGTATAGTTCTTCGTCATGAATCTATAAATGCGTGATGCATAAGAAATCACTTTTTTCTCTCTGCTCTTTACAGCACCCAATCCCTTTTCGAAGCATCGCAGTTGAGATGGAAATTCTTCGCTTCCCTCGGGTATGGCTAGGATGTGGTGCACTCATAAACTTCTGCTTCATTAGTTGGAAAAGCTTGTCTTTCTATTTATCGCCCCAAACAAACTTGACCTTCTTTTGAGTAGCTTGGCCTTGGTTTGTCGATCTTTGAAACTTCAATGAATCTTCGATATTACCCAGCAAGACCTAAAATTGACTGTATATACGTTGGGGACACTATGAGATGTCAATCTTTAATGGATGCTAATCTTTGCTGGATCCAAATGGATTCCTTCTATATCGGATCACGTGACCGGAGGAACTGTACTTTTGGGAATCCAAAATTCACATTTGGAAAAACTGGCACTCAACTACTCCTTATTAATCCATTTATAATAATTTGCTTAAGTGTTCTTCATGTTCTTCCTTGTCTTCGAATATATCGGAATATCGTCAATAAGACAGCACGAATTATCCAAACTTGGTTTGCATTACCCGATCATAAGGTCCACTGAATACGACAGGTGCGTTTGTCAAACCAAACGGCATAACTTGAAATGTAATGGCAATAACGAGTTTGAAGGCAGTTCTTCGGAATGTCTTTTCTCGAAACCTCAATGGTGATAATGGACCTTAGGTCGTTTTTGAGTAGACACTCGAACCTTAGAGCTGATCAAATAAATCATAAATCCTTGGGAGCGGGATACGGTTCTTCACCGTTAGTTTATTCAATTCCCGGTAATCAATGCACATCCGGAATGACCCGTCTTTCTTCTTGACAAACAAGACCGGAGCTCCCCAGGGCGAGGAACTAGGTCTTATAAAGCCTTTGTCAGATAGTTCTTTTAGTTGCTCCGATAACTCTTTCATTTCGGAAGGCGCCAATCGATAAGGTGCCCTCGTGGCTATAGGTGCAGCTCAGGTACCAAATCAATTTGGAACTCCACTTGTAGATCGGAGGAAGACCCGGCAAGTCTTCAGGAAATACTTCAGAAAGTCTTGAACTATTGGTACATCCTCAAGTCGCTTCTTCTTTGACTTGTTCTTCAAACTCTTTTGCATAGTAACATGTGCCAGAAAGATAGGGAAAACCTTTTTTCCATGTACTTCTTGATCGTTTTAGTGCACGATATACTGTTTAATGTGTCACATTTCCCTGGGTACTTCCATCCCCCCCCCCCCCCCCCCCCCCCCCCCGTGTATGATTAAGGTTTTATTTCTCCAGGGATGCGAACAGATCTTCTCGGAACATACATTGAATGGCTTGGTACCTTCGACCAACCAATCCATACCGATTATAGCATCAAAACTACCAAGTTCTACAGGCATTAAGTTTATATTGAAATCGGTGGTTTTAGGAAAGTTTAATGTGCAACCCTTAAAGTATAGTGTTTACCCAATTATTCTCCGTCAGTTTAGTTCGACTTCATAATAGTGATCTAGGGTGATGGTGTGATGTCATTTGGGAGCTATATGTAGTAGACACAAACCTTCGATCGGCACCGTATCAAATAAGATATAACTTAGCGGTTGTTTGAAGGAAAGTACACGCAACGACTGTTGTCTGGTTTGCCCCTGCATTTCCAACCACATACACCTTCGCTGGAGCCCTGTCATTCCCAGCTTGATTACCATGGTCATTGTTTCTCAGTTTTGGGCAGTTTCTTCTAAAATGTCCTTGAGCTCTGCACTCATAGCAATCGTTGCCCTTCTGATTGTTGTTGTTGTTGCGGTTGTTGTTGTTGTTGTTGTTGTTGTTGGCATTTTGCAGGCGGCTTTTCTACAGTCTATGGTCAGATGGCAACCTCTTGTGAAGTTATTGCACCTAGGTGGACAAGGACCTTCATGATTGTAATTACACTTGGAACATAGAGGTTTAGACCTGGCATATGATTTCCTGTCACTATTGCCTGTAGTGTGCCTGGCCTGTGTTCTGCCTCTTATTCTGCTGTTGTTGGTTTTGATTGTTCTTGGAAAGATCATCATACTTTATTTTCCTTTCTGCCTGACGTTCAGCATAGGCGTGGGTCTTCTCATCCATCAACTCAGTTGTAAATTCGATAGCCTCTTGCATAGTTTTCGGCTTTGATGTCTTTACAACCTGCATTGTATCATATCGGGCAAGCATCGATATCTTTATTCAATCTTGTCTATACTCTTCCTGGGACCAGCCTGGAAAAACTCATCCAAAGCTAGTGCCTAAAATCGTCGGACTATAGGCCACCACATCGGTGCCCTTAACTAAAGATTCCACATTCTCAGTCTCAATCTTCTTGACTAACCCTCGGCAGTAATTATCGTCATCAATTTCTTCAGAGTTGCCATGGCATGGAAGAGCTGTTTTATCTGGAGGTAGTTGGTCTTAACATGGGAATTCCACCATGTAAGAGCATCGTCTTGCAGAGTGCAAGTCGCGAATTTGACTTGATTAGCTGCTGTGCAATTGCTAATGCTAAACACAGACTCCATTTTCTCAAACCATCGAGTGAGTCCGACAACTCCCTCAGTACCTTTGAAGTCCAAAGGTTTGCATTTTCAAGAATTCAGAGTAAGAGCATTCCGGTGGGGAAGGGGAGGTGGGGGAGGGGGGTTAGGGGGGGGTGAGCAGTTTGTGCTGGCCTTGGTCCTGAACAATTGCTTTGTCGCATTCCTAAACCCTGACTTGCTTCTGCTTCAGCCCATTGCTAGTAGCAACCTCTTGGTTAATTTAAGCCTGAAGTTGTGCCTCAGTATACAGTTGTGGTGGGTGTTGGATTTGGGGTGGTGTGTGATGGAGTTGACCTTTGTGGTTCTCTTTGTGCCATTTTCTTCAATCATAGGAAATACTAATACCCGTTAGGATTTTAATACCATACATAAACGTGACATAACTTATGCATCATAACTAAAATATGATCACATCACACAGTGAAACATATAAACAACACATAGGTCGAAGAACATAATACATCCATTCCATATATAATATGGAAAACTATCACATGATCTGTTGGTAATAATGTTCCCTATCGCTAGGTTACAAAATGTAAATCAAACATAGATCACATAAATTGCATGGGAGCTTCCATAATTAACTTAGTAGGCTATACAGGATAGCTAATCAGAAATAAAAGATCTATACAGGATAGCTAACCAAAACAAAAGATCTATACCGCCTGCTAGCTGGGAGTAACCCAATCAAAACTTAAACTGCTGCATAGTAGCTATTATCATAACCAAAGTATAGGAACTGTACCAGTGTCCTCCAATGTGTCAACGAGTGCCCACCCTCCCAGGGCTGGGTACGCATGATATGTGAACGCCAAATCTCTGCCAGCATGAAGCTCGCAATCGTGGCGATGAACCATCAGTCTCTAATACTGTAACTCGTGCCTCTAATGCCCTGCAGTGAGCTTCAGACCTAGCCAAGGCCTGACGGGTCTCCATACTCTCTTGCTCGTAAGCAAGTCTCTATTAATACAATACATCACCATCTCAGCTTCACTATGTGCACGATCTTCTGCGGCATCGTGATGTCATGAGTGAAAAAATCCGATCTCTCTATAATGCGAAAAATACTACCTGGTAAATGTCCCTATGTTGACCATCTTCTAAGGGCGGGTATCATCCTCCTCTCAGTTATCTCGAAACCTGGTCTCCATAGTGTCTACAAGACTGTAAT
Organism: Tanacetum coccineum; assembly: GCA_026074375.1. Taxonomy (NCBI): domain Eukaryota; kingdom Viridiplantae; phylum Streptophyta; class Magnoliopsida; order Asterales; family Asteraceae; genus Tanacetum; species Tanacetum coccineum. The sequence goes on along the minus strand of BQNB010016973.1, from coordinate 29,971 downwards.
CGACTCTATGGGCCATAGTGGGTCCTGGCTGTCTCGCAGCAGCAGCAGCAGAACTCTCTCCAACCTCACAACTAGGTCTGGGGAGTTACGTAAGTAGTAGTATCTTCGAGGCGGCGTTGTCAGCCTTGGTATATCAGCTCTGCGTGCTCAGTAGAGGTGCAGGTAGTGGTATAGGTAACAATGGTGGGGTCCTGATGGGGTTAGTGAATGACTAGAGGGATGATGCTAAATACCTCTCATTCAGCAGCGTGTGCTCTAGGACTAGGGGTTCCGAATTACGTGGAGATATAAAGGATGTGGTAGTAGACGGTGTAGGTGTCTCATCTCAGATGGCACTAAGTCCTCAGGATGCTAAGGCTCCGGATGTACACTGGTACATGATCCTCCAGCTCCATGGGATCAGTATTTACTCTGGAGAAACGTGGTGCCAGCTCCCAAACAATGTTGGGCAGCCTCCGCGTAAAGGATCCTCAGATGGATACTTCCAAGATAATGCCTCAGAGTGAACTGAAGTATAGGTAACGGCAGATCAGTGACATGACTACTGTGACCAGCAGAAACAACTTGTGAGTATATTTATATAAGGCTCTTATTTGTAATATACGTAATATATTTTAACCACGTATTTAAATTATGAATGCATCCTAGGTCCAACGAACTAATGCAACAACTAGTGTCCATAAAAACCCTTTGTATGAATGCAATGTTTGAAAAGGTTATAGTCCAAGCAAAAATATTTGACCTGGTTCTCTATAACCTTGGTCTTGATACCAATCTGTACAACCCCAAATTTGGGATCGCAGCGGAATAAGGGTCGGGGCGTGTTACTTCATAGATCCATAAACACTAGATATATATAGATCGACCAAAAAAGTCGTTTTAAAACGATACATTGGATTTAACAAATATTTGATACAAATAGCCCTGAAGCTTTAACTTGTCTGATTATTATTACAAAGTTAACTGGTTCACAAACATGAGTTTCCCAAAACATAATAAAACCATTTCTTTAGCATGATTTCCAAAATCAAAATACAATGTTTCCTGGCACCTTATGCTTACTGATCTCCTGAAAAACATTGCTTTAAAACGTCAACACTAATGTTGGTGAATTTCATAGGTTTGAATAAATAATATATGCAGGACCGCAAAGACTTTTACCGTGTTTAATGCCAACTCTTGCAGAACAATCACAAAACCAGATTACATTTTTCCTAAGTCATGACAATGAAGCTCGACGATCTTTCTTGCAATAATAATATATATTGCAATTTCTGCCCGATTAGATGTTCAACCCGAAAACATCCCCAATTCGACATGTATACGTTAGTTCACGGTGATAGATAGTCATCCGAACGGGGAGGTCGTTTCCGAAATAGATTATTCATAACACTTCGCGCTCGCATACATGTAGTTAACACACTCATCTATGCAATTGACAGTTCATGATAACGGGCTCAACGGGTTATCGCTACTTAGGCAAACATGTAATCAAAAATTGCGTTAAATTTATAAAACAAAGCATGTTTCCACCCCATAGTTATAAATCATTGAAATCGTAAAAATGTGGGGCTATGAACTCACCTTGAGTTCTGATAATCCAAATATCACAGATAACTCGTCACGCAAATCGTCAGATGCAACCTATTTAATTTAAGGTCGTATAAGTACTAATTACATTAAGTACTCCTACCATGCATAAGTCTATATAGCTAATCACCATCTAAATGTTTAAGTGAAAACATGTTTATAAAAATTAAAACGTTTATAAACATACTTTTGGTAAAATCGTCATAACTTTCACGTTTCTAATCCGTTTCTTGCGTTTCTTATGCCCATCTTTTCGTATTAAGACGGGTTATCGATATTTGACATTTTTATAATTTTGGTCCCCTGATGAACAGTAACTTTTACTGTTCACACCAGACGTGAGTTTTATTTAAATCGTATTTGTTGTCGTAAAACCCGTAAATGTCGTATTTTATTCGTTATAGCTCCGTTTTTAACGATTCTTTCGAGCACGATCTCGTAATTGAAAGTTCTATAATTTTATGAGGTTTACAAAAATATAAATTTCTGTCATGAATAGTGTTTTTACTGTTCATAGTTTATAAATTTTTTTTATTAACTTCTTCTTATCGAAACCCGTGAAATTCATAACTTATTCGTTTAAATTGAAAAATCATGATTCTTATCATTTTAGAAAATATAAAATGTGTTTTATTTGATAAAATTTAACACTTGATGTTTTTTTGAACATAATTTTTATAAAAATTTATTTTATATAACTCGTTTAATTAACGTATTACATCGTTTTTACGTAAACCTTTTTCGTTATTAATCCGTTTGACAAGTTTCTTACCTTTTCGGAATCGTCGTGAAATGTATTATCTTATAAAAATATAAAATAAGTATGTCTTATACACGAATTTGGACAGAATGTTGCATGTCCTTCATGAGTCCAAAATTAAGTCTTGTTTCCTTGTTTTCACCTTATGACTTTTACCACTAGTCTTATATTTTATATTTATCATATATATTACATGTATATTATGTCCATAGTCCATTAAGGTCCTTTTTTGTCCACGTTACAATCATTTATTTTACATATAAAACCATAACTTTTATAATTAACCATAAATCACTAGTTTTATATATAGTTATTTTACATAAAAAACCATGTGTGTACAGTCTTCTCATCATTTATATTCTTATATTATAATCATTCAAACCTTTCATATGTCCATAATTAACCCTTAAAAATTGTCTTATTATTTCTTTAACTTGAATAACATATAAGAAAACCATACAAACCCTATTAAACCCATGATCAGTTTCACCAAAACAACATGATACAAATATTTTTCATAATTTTTAACCATGATATATGTAATAACACAACATGTATAAAAGTCTACAAGATGATCATTACTAGTGAAAACTTCATTTACAAGTTAAAATCTTAAATGGTGATTCAACTAAAATAGAACTAATCATATGCATAACAATGAAAATTATAAGAATGTAAAGGGTTCTAGTAGACCTTATAGGGTATGAAGATGATGATAAACAAATGCTAAACCCTTGTTTAGCCTTAGAATCCAAGCTTGCACTTAAGAAATCCCTTGTTTTCTTAATAAAAACCCTAGCTTCCTTTTCTTGATTATTACTTGTAAATGGTGATTCAATGGTTGGAAACACCTTAGAATGTCTTAGGATAGATGTGTATAGAAGGGTATAGGTTGTATAAAAATTAGTATGGATTGGGTTGGATCTTTGTTTCTTGCCGTGAGCTCAAGGAGAGAAAGAGAGGGATTTTGTGAAAATTTTACTAAGTGTTTTGTTCTCTATGTGTTACTATCTAGTTACTTGCACTTATATGCATTCAAATGGTCAATAGCTAGTAAAAACATTCAACCAACATCAAGAGGATTTCAAGGATTCAAGCTTTTGTGTTTTTAGTCAAGGTAACAAAAAGGCTAGGTATTAATGGCATAGATGAAGTACATTTGACCAAGTGTAAGTAAAAATTTCATTTTCTTATCTTGTATATGTATGTATGCCGTGTGATTAAGGGGGGGGGATACCTTCTAGATGAATTTTTGCTAGTTAACAATATATATGAAGTCATATTTAAAAGTTACAACTTATAACTTTTATTTAAGAGTTGCCAACTTGCATGAATTTGTGCATTGATTTACTTCCTAGTATACAAAGTGTAAGTAACCTTTATTTAGCTCAATTTTAATAATCTTTAGCCATTGGGTACAATCGAGGGTATTTGTTGAAGCGTTAATAAATTAACGTGCTTCCGGTTACGCTTAAACGTACATTTATTGATAAACGTATTTAACTTACGTAACCAATAAAATAAATGAACGACGACCATAATTATCATTAAAATAATTATATAACACATGATTGATGTAAACGTTCGATGGTTTAATGCCCGTTTACATTAAATGATAATATTTGGCGTACGCGATTTAACCTAACGATTACGATTTCAAGCGAATGCGTACAATACAAAAGGTACATTGTGGATTTATCGATGTCGTCAATGACTTGAAAACACAGGGTGTTATAGACTTCCCTCATTAAACGAGCCTTGTCCTCAAGGCTGACGATGTAGCACTTGACGACGATGTGGTCTTGGTGAAGAGGTGTGGGTATTTCTTCTTGAATTGGTCTTCACGTTCCCACGTGAACTCAGGACCTCTCTTGGAGTTCCATCGAACCTTGACTAATTGGATTTGGCTTCGCTTCAACCGTTTAACTTCACGGCCCACTATTTCTAATGGTTCCTCAACAAAGTGAAGCTTGTCATCAAGATG
>BQNB010016973.1:0-24941 GCA_026074375.1 Tanacetum coccineum | reverse complement strand
GAAAGGTAATTAAGAATCTCCCTTACAGTACATCTTTTAATCATGTTATTGTATTACATAAGATGAACTATTTTGAATATGGTATAGTCGGATTTTCGTTGGTAGTGACTAGAGTGCAGCCATTCTACCACGGTTGATGAGGTTTTCTAAAATAAAAGTGACCCTAGTAGTTTGCTCATGTGCATCGACATTAATAACTGGGTGGGGAAAGGCATGTTCTTTGCCTAAAAAAGAAAGCACAGAAAAGGCGCTTAGAACAAAAACTTTTGTGTTCTAAACAATAACCTTTAGAGTTCTGATGTATGAACTAACGTGACCATGTTTAGGGAATGCCTATCTCTAGAAATAATTTTGGCTACACTAAGTGATAGACTTGTAGAGGACCTTTATTTTGCTGTCATATTTCATTCAGCATATTGAAATTCGTAGTATATATATTTTTGTTTCATATTATTACTTTAATAAATGGCCCGTACAAAAGCTTTTTGCTAAAAACATGCATCTGCCACCTGAGCCTCATGTTTGCTGTGTCAATAATCTAATTCTTCATTAGCCTGTGTTTTATGGCGGCAAGAGAAATCTACTATATCCACTTATCATAACTGGTCTTAAGTTTGCTTTATTATCTGTTATATTTTTTTGAGTTTACTTTATCGTCTGCAGTGGCAGTCGAATATGTTTTTCCTGACCAACTTTATATGAATCTTGTTTCTAATTTTTTATATAGAGTGTTGCTATTAATTTCGTGAAAACTGATAATATCAAGATTCTAAGAGATATCGAGCAATACTACAGTACCCAGATTGATGAAATGCCAATGAATGTGGTAGACTTGATATAGGGTCTCAATGAAGCTCCAAATAACTAGGAAAAAGATTTGGTGGTTGAATGGGAGTTTGGCTGGGTGGACTAAAGACTTGCACTTTTTTCGTGGTTTTTTGAATGTATCTGTGATGCTGAAAACTTTTAGATTGCTTTGGATTGTAATTCTGCGCTTGGAGGATAATCCCAATATGTTGTCTCAATTTATGACATTGAATTTTACAAATAATGTAATGCAATAGATTTATACATTGTGGTGGCAGTAAATAACATTGTGATGCAGCGGGTTTATAACATTTTAAATATTTAGGTGCATCACAGTTTAATTACCTGGTGCATTGAAGTTGTGTTTTTATTGCATTATAGTTAAATATGTGGTGCATCACAGTGTAAATGCTTGGTGCATCGTAATATAAATCTTTATTTCAATTTATGTAGTATTAGATTCTTACACTTTTTAGTTTTTTTCTTTAGGTGATGATGATCATTGGTTGGAAAGTGGAAACCACTTTTTTGATAAATGGACGAGTACTCGTCTTACGCTCATCGAAGAAAAGCAAGTAACCATTAGAACCATAAAGATCTGGGATGAGAGGATCTACTCTTAAAGCAACATAATTTTAGTATTCGTTTTTTTAATTTTTTTTTGCAATAAGTACTATGTAGATATTATATCATTACTTATGATACATGTTTTTGTTTGTAAAATATACATCTTTTATTACTAAACATCAATTCAATAGAATCTCATTGTTCTTGAAGTGTCCTCGGTATCTTTTTTCTATTCATATTTAATGCAGTAAAATAACATTTTGATGCAGTAAATTTATGCATTGTGATGCATTAGATTTATACATTGTGATGAAGTAATGTATTTTAGTACAAGAACATATTTTGATCCAGAAATATTAGATATAAAAGTTTAAGAGACACCCTGAGGTTTATCAACAATGATGTTATAGCTTTATATATTTGTGATGCAATAACTTTTTAACTGAGATGTACTAACTTTTTAACTTTAATTTGTAAATGCAATAGTAATATAATGACATTATGATGCAGTAGAACAATACTATGATGCAATATAATTATAGAGAAGTATTATATATATTATATATATATATTTATATATATAATATATATATATATATATTTATATTTCTATAATTATTAATATATCGTATGACTAAAAATAGTTTATATACATTGTGATGCATTAAGTTTACATCATTATGATTCACTTGATATAAACATTATGATGCACCAGTTGCATAAACTATGATACACTAGTATTTACAATGCAACACGGTTTATAATTTAGTGCATGTATCTTCATTCATTTAGAGATATCAACAGTAATCAAAATTAATTATTATTAACAAGCCACCACGCCAACAAATGACAAGTCAATTGCTTAAAAACAACTTATTTTTAAACTGTTTACAGAAAGTGTGGGTTTCCCTATGGTTTTAGAAAATAAGCTGTAAAAAGCTCAAATTTGGCTCAAAATAAAAAAGGAAAGAAGTTCTAGATAGCTTATAATGTGCTTAATCTATGAATGAAAAGAAATAAATGCTTAAATGTGGTATATCCTTTATCATAACACGGGGTCGATTCTTGGATCGGGCTAGTTTCTAGAGAGAGAAACACTTGAGAGAGAATATCTAGAGAGAGAAAGTGTTTTCTTTGTAAATGAAATTATGACTAGCTTACCTCTTCCAAAGTTGGAAGAGGCTATATATAGTACTTACAATATACCGGGTATTCGTACCCGACTTAAAACCGAAAAACGTACTATTAACTATTAAACTACGAGCTATAATAAACAGTAAAATACACGGGGTGACCGAGTCTTTTTCTAATATCTAACAATCTCCCCCTAAGGGAGGTCACCCCTGAAAATACCAAACTTTAATCACTTCAGTCTTTAGCTCGTAGACATTTGATATCTCGTACATTTGGGATAGTAATCTTTTGATTCATCTTACGCATGTCTTTTACCGTGATCTTGAGCTTTCTTGAGAACATCGCCCAAACATAATCTTACATCATCTTGTGATGGATCGCCATCTTGTGCACTTGTGAAGAAATACATGACATCAGAGTTTGCGGAAGCTTTGACACCTTTATGAGGTCTTTCATAACATCATAACAAGTGTAGGTCGTGTCTTGGCATTCGGTTATTTACTTGACATCTCAGGAACTGGGAATTTCCATCTCCATCTCCATCTTTAAGATATCCTGTAATGAAACAGTTAGTAATAAAGAGAAAATTGATTTGAAAAGACAGACTAAGTGTTTCTTATGAAAGAGTTTTGTAACACTTCGAGAGTTTTGATTGTTTGTCAAATGATCAATAACCGTCAATTCTTATACTGGAACAAGATTGATTCACTGAATCGCACCATCGTTTCTTTCCAGTTGTCACAAGATTGATTCTTATAGAATCGCACAAGTCACCTACCTAGAGCTTGTTTGATGTTGGCTCTAGCAGGATTTCCATCTTCATTGTGAAAAACCATCGTTTCACTCGGATGTTCTGGCAATATCACAATGATAATGCGTAGGACTCTTAGGATAGACTTGTTTCCACAGTGTGTGAAAGACAAGAGAATTGGATATGTGTCCTAATGAGATTAATTGACGATCTCTTGGCTCTAGACTCAATAGTGCGTTTTGGTTCTAGTAATCGGAGGCTGGAGCAGACTGCCACCTGTTCAATATCAACTAACTCGGAGTGAGAAAGTCAATAGATAACGTGTTTAGTCTCCGTGAGAAATGAAACAGAAATCTTTTGAAAGATTCTGAGTGGCTAGGGAGGGTTGTGCATTGCATCACTGGGTCCATGATGTCGATCTTCAATGTCAGCAATCATCTTAGTGATTCTGGCAGCATATGAATTGACCCGGTTTCTGCCTAAGTGAATGGAGGGCTTCTTTCTTTACACCCTTTATCTTTACAATTCTTTTTAATTCTTCAACCCCTTCAGTGCTTACCGAGACTTCATGACTAGAACCTTGTTGGGTTTATTCCAGTACTAGCTCCATCTCAGTCGGCACTTTTCCCTTATTCTCACTTTTACTCCTTTTCCATGTCATACCTAAGGACTTCTACACTAACTAGTGGATTGTCCCTGGGTAGATCCCTCCGGTTATGGCTGGATCATTGGGAATAGTACCTAACCTTACCAACCTTATAACTCCAATTAAGTAAAATGCATGGTCGGTCTTTTGGTACAGTTCTCCTTTCCATAAAACCAATTGAAAATTCAATTAAGGTACTTATGATATAAATATCAAAGCGTTTAGTACCTCGATTGTTTTTGACATTTTTCAGAAACGCTCCCCCTCAAAATGTGCTTCGGTATTCGAAATTGTTTAGCACGTTTGGGCGGAGTATATGAGTCCTAATAATCACTGTTCTTTATTATACACATATTTTAATCACATTTTCTCCCCTTATCAAAAATTTTAAACCCTTTGACATTTTGGATATCAATTGATTTAAATATGTTATAAAATTTGGGAGAAAAGTGTGGCCTTAATTCGCAAGTCGTGTAAGAGACATATAACTGCTCCCCCTCAATCGTTGAGGGATATAAATTACTCCTACACTTAACCATCAAGAGATTAACTAGCTACTAATGTACAAGGTATATTATTCACAATAAGAAATAAGATTGACCTTTTGATTGTAATGACGATGTCGTCACGTTGTTCTGTTGATCAGCCTGTAGTCAATATCTCTTATTCTTCAGCATTTCTAGACTTCGATAGATCCTTCTGATCTGTAGTCTTTTCTCGATTGCAGTGATGAAGTCTTTGCTTCTTCTCTTGTCATCCTCTGACCACTTCCTAGTCTCCATGCCCTTATTGTACTCGAACAGATGAAAGTCTTTAACCATGTGGTCCAGTTTTTCCATTACTCTTGTCAACGTCCCATCACATAAATTGTGTAGCTCCATTCAGCCTCATCAACTTTCATTTGATCATTCTTGCTCTGTAGACAACGGCTCTTGGCTTAGGGACAATCGTGTAATCTTCTTTGAAGTAATAGTCGGCTGCATCCCAATTTGGACGTTCAAGGTTGATCTTTGTTTGATAACTTTCAATCCCGAGCTGTAAGTCTCCCACACGATTCCTGATCACCAGGTTTCTTATCCACATGTTGACTGCTGTGTGAAGACTAGTCTTGTCTGTCTTGGGCAGATGGTTGAGCTTTTCTTGAATATTGAGTAGGAACAGATCTTCAAAATCATTTGGATGAAGATTTTTGAAATCCTTTTCTGAGATCTTGTACTCTTGGTAATCAGCACGGCGTAGAATTATCTCTCTTAGGTAGTTGTATCCGTATTTTTCGAATACCTTAACACTGATCACACTGAGAATTCGCATCTGCGATCTGACTGCTTCACGATCAGAGGGCTCACTGTGTTTATTGATGTAGAATTCCTTTCTCCTAAACCACCAGTGAGTGATGCCATAGACCGCACTGATGTCATATTCGCGTTCACTTTCAACCCACAAAGATGGAACTAATTCTTCAAGGCCAAAGTCTAGGTAACGAGCGGCTTTGAGCTTGGATATGGATAGCAATTTCGTCTTTGTCACTCTTGTCAGAAGATATCCAGATTCATTATTGAGAAGAATTGGGGTTGAATAGTTACATGGTCTGGTGGTCCTCATAAGGGCAGAGGTTAATATAATATTTTGACAGAATTTGACGGGACCCTCAGGATTACTCAATCAACCTTATTTGTCAGCGCTTATGGCATTCATCCAATTGATATTGAAGAAAGACGTTGTTTCTTATGAAAGGCTTTAAACAAGGTTGAAAGCTGGACCTTTAAATCAAGCTTTCGAGGTGCTTCTTCTTTCTTGTTTGTCTGCAGAACATTGTGAATGCCCAATATCATACGTCTTCCTTTGAAGCTTGTTCTCCTCAGGAACTTTATACGTTGTGGCGTATGTATTTGCCCAGTTATTCTCTGGTTCCGGGAAATCATTCGGGGGAATGGTCCATTCTGGTTCAGGTGTAGCAGGTCTCTCGCTTTCTAGAATCGGCTTAAACCACGTAGTGGTCGACACCTTGGGAATGTGAGCATTGTCAGTGTCCTCCATATCTGAGTCATTCCCTTCATCCTGCATTGGAATGTCATCTGAAGATTGTTCAGAATGTTCTGATTCGGGATCAGATCTGTGCATCGAAGAGTCAGCATCAACATCTCTTGTGTCAGTGATCTGCCATCCAGTTGAGGTGAAGAGCTGGAGTTGTTTGGAAGCTGATGAATTCAGATCCCTTGTGTTTCTTTGAACTTTGGTTCATCTTTTGGAGGAGGTAGAGCTGACCTAGAAGCGGCAGGTTAAGATCTTCTTCTCTTTGTTGGACATACCCTGGTTTGATCCAGCTGAAGGCCTTCACATCATCATCGTCCTTCATCAATATCACTTTATGCTTTCTCTTGTGGTCTATAACCATTGTTGCAAAATTCCTTATCATGGCATCTTCATCTGCTATCAAGCTTCCATAAGAGCAATGGTATAGATGGTAGTTGGCGGTATTTCTGTTGCAGACTTGATCTTATTTCATGTGTTTGAAGAGAGCACTCTTAGAACAAATTCTTCAATATCAACTTTATCAGTGACCTGATGAGTAAGTTGAATCTTGTTTCTCCTCACCTTGTTCCTTTTTGTCTGATTAATCTCTTTCAGGACTCCTTTTCAGATTCTTGATTCTTGACAGACTCTAGGCCAGGCAACACAGAGTATTTCTCGATTAAATCTGCAGTGTGTCGTTCAAGAATCTTAAGGAGAGCATCATCAAGTTTTGTTCCTAGATATTTATCAACAGCCGTAGGAACTTGGGATTTGATTGAGCCAAACATCAGCCGATGATCAGTCTTCTTTACTTTCAGACATTATCTTGCTCAATCTTGCCACTTTTTTTTTTTTTTTTTTTTTTTTTTTTTTTTTTTTTTTTTTTTTTTTTTTTTTATTTTTTCTTTTTTTTTTTTTTATTTTTTTTGTTTTTTTTTTGTTAACTTTTTTTTTATTTCTATTAGCTGAAGGGTGATAAATGGAGTGATCTCTGGGAGAGATGTGGTGATTGTTGTAGCTTCTGTGTTGATTGGAGGAGTTGTGACCAGTGATGACGGCTTAGTAGATGAGACATCTGTGAAGGGAGCAATCACTGGAGGAGTTGATGTTACTGTCTGATGACTTGGATCAGGTAAGGTGGAATCAGACTCCTCTCTTACTTTAGATTTCTCCTGATCATCTTCTGTTGGTTTGTCATAAAGAAATTGATCCCCAAAGTTAACAGTGTCATCGAGATTTTTCATGGAAGACATAGAACCAGAATGACTTTCTGGTTTATCATCGATGACACGTTCGTCTGTTATGAGCTTCAGGTTTTCATGAACCTTTAGGTAGGCTGTAGCGAGGAATTCATCATCCATGTGCTCAGGGTTTGGTCCAGCAAGAGACACATGTAATTTTCCAGAGTCTGATCCAGTCTGGTCTTCTTTCATGGGCTCAGGGTCTGGTCCAGCCAGAGCCTCATGTGCTTTTTCAGGGTCTGATACAGGAATGCTTACTCCTGATGTTACTGTAGACGTGTCTACTTCATCTTGATCTTTGTCACCTTTAGGAGCAGCGGCTTCTGTTTCACTTTCAGTTCTTTCTGAATCAGAAGTTGATGAAGATTCATGGATCACTTTCTCTGATGTGTCATCTTCAGGTTGAGAAGAGGGTCCAGTTGTCGAATCATGAGGAGTTTGATCACGCCTAACAAGGATAAACTGATCAGTAGTTCTTTTCTTCTTTGACAGATCGATCAGGGAATGAGCTACTTGTTCTTCGGTTACAACGGCCTTTCCTTACCACTTACTTCTGCAGTTTGGAAGTTGTTTCTGATCTGGGTCCCTGATCGTTATCCTACCAAAAGGTGCCCGACCTAGTGGGCAGAAAGCTAGATCCAAGCTAAGTTATATAGCTGTTCCTTGTCAGCATCATCACTTCTCCTTCTCCCTTTCTTGATGAGCTTCAAATATCTTCCCTAGCCAGTTCGAGATCGGAGTCATCATCTTCTTTCTTGAGGAATAGATTTCTTCGTTGGAGCTCATCATCGTCGACAACAAGTTGGAAAATGTAGGCTTTCCTTTCTAACTTTCTGTGGAGCTTATACGCTTGGAAGGTTTCTTTGTCGGATGAGGAGCTGGCTTGGGATTGTTTGACTGGTGTGGTGGTTGTGGGCTTTTTTTGGATGTAGCATGCTTTGTTGAAGGTTTATGCTTGCACTTTCTTGAGGGGTTTTCTTTGTATTCTCAGCAACCATTTCCAGATACTTGGGATAATACGAGGATTGTTGAATGGCTTCAGTTATCAGGGGATCGGGAATTGCCATTCCAAACACTTCAACTGACTCACCTTTAGGGACAAACTTGAGATTTCCTAATATAAAATCATCTCCAGTATGATGAACAGCAGAATCAGGACGACGTTGATGTTGTTATTGCTTGCAAGTAGTAGATTATCACCTTGGAAAACCGTCCATAAGGAATGAGGAGAGGAGTTACTTTCTTCTTTGGGTTCTTCAGACTGGCTTTGTGACTTGCTTTGTGTGAGAAAAATGTCTGGATCCCTTGAGTAAACTCTTCCCATAACAGCTCTGCATGATCAACATTAGTTTGAGTGACGATTCCCCACAGCATTTGCAGAAACTGGGTATCTGGGTTTGTCACTGCCAGAAGTGCTTTCATGTCAAGCACTGGTTGATTAAAGGATAGAATTACCCTTCCTTGGTTGATACACATAATTTACCCGTAAGATAGATGCAATTTCTACAAAGGTTCAGGATACCCCTGCTCATAACAAAGTCAAATCACGTGTTACCAGATGGGAGTATATCAATATGGGTGAGTTGGGGTTGACAGGGAGTAATTGCTAATGCCTTTCTGAGGAAGAACAGCACTTAGATCGAAACATTGTCTTAAACTTGACAATCTTAACACAGTCTTCTTGTTATATTTCATGAGTTCCAGAACTGTTGCAGGTAGATAGCAGGAAACATTTGTGCGGCAGTAAATGCTGGGAAGAAGTTGGTAATTACTCCAGGATGTCCACAGATTTTCTAAAAAAGATGGGGTTCTTTTGAATCTTTTGTGCATTGAAAAGTAGGTTGGTTTCCTGATTTGTTAACACGAGAGCGAGGACAAATCTGTATCTGTTCTTGTGGAGGTTGGTGGGAACATTTTGTTGCTGCCATCTTATTCTGCAAAAGGAGTAATTAACAAGAAAACAAACATTGCCAGAGAAACGAAGTTAGAGAGTACTTAAGCAATTGATTAAAGTAATGTCATTCCCACGATTGATTAAAACAGAGGTACTCTGGTTGATGAAAAATTACTTTTTGAGGATACCAGGATGCAAGAATTATCATCAGGTTCCATTTACTTGTTAACTAAGCCCGGATGGGGTTTAGAAAAGCAACTGGGTCATTCGAAGGGGCCATGATAGATTATTGGGCTTAATGGGCCAAAATATGAAACTTAGCCCAAACCGCCGCCAGGCAGAATGCCAACTCGCCGTTAGGAGAATTGAGCAAACCGCTGCGAGGAAGGCACTAAACCGCTATGAATTACATTTGAAAAAGGGGCGGGTTGAATATTTTAATATATAAAAATATTCGACCAAACCGCCGAGAGACGGCGGTTTACCTGTTGGAATAAAATAATAGAAAATTATGACAACTCGCTGTTAGTCAACCCGCTGTTGGCCAACTCGCCATTCGACAACTCGCTGTGAGTCAACCCGCCTTTAGGCAACTCGCTGTGAGTCAACCCGCCGTTAGGCAACTCGCTGTGAATCAACCCGCCGTTCGACAACTCGCTGTGAGTCAACCCGCCGTTAGGCAACTCGCTGTGAATCAACCCGCCGTTAGGCAACTCGCTGTTAGTCAACCCGCCGTTAGGCAACTCGCTGTTAATCAACCCGCCATATGAACCAGCGGTGAGTTAGAAGTATTAAGAATTATTAAAAAACTAACCAACTCGCACCTAGAAACATACGCAACTCGCCATTCGACAGATTTTTTAAAATTCAAAACCCGCACCTCCTTAGTCAAAAACTAATTCATCCTAAGGCATTATAGCTATCCTACGCATAAGACACGCATTACTACCTTCCTTTCCATCACACACATCGACTTTTACTTTTTAAAAGTCAACCCGTCATTAAGAATCATGGGCAAATCATTCACTATTGTTTGAGATAGAAATCCACACATCAAAACTTATAAATATATACTTATGGTCAATTACCAGCAACAAAATCACACTTAAACATACATTGGAGCGTTCATCTAAAACGACCATAGATCTATTTTTTCTACACTTTTAATGTGTTTTCATTCGATTCCATTGAGATTATCACACTGAGTAAATGATATTGATAAGTGACTCGAATAACATACCTTTTGCAAGAAACATGGAAATCAAAGAGTCGAGGTTGGTTGTGGCGGCGAGATGCGTGAAAAGAGTGTGTGTGTGTTTTGTCATTGTCCGGGGTTTTTGAAAGGTTTGCCAATAGACAATCGCGCCTCTTTTATACTCCTAGTTTGAAAGTTAGCAGGATTCAGTTCCCTTAGGATTCCATCTTCTTTATTTTTTGTTTAAAGTATTTCTAGGCTTTTCTAAGATTAGGCAATTGGCACTTAGTCCATTTGATTAATATGGCTAGGGAAACAAAGAGCAAATGCTTTTACAACCCTATTCATTACAACCACTAGATAACTTTGGACCTTTGAGTTAAAATTAATTAACTCCCCTTCAAATATTAACCCATTAGAATACAACAACCATCTTATAATTACACTTTCATAGCATCCAACAGTCTTTTAGAACCCCTTAGATTTTTTCACATTCACTCTCCCCCTCAAACAACGACCCGTTTTCTATTGAAAGAGCTGTAGTCGTTGATGAGATACAAAGATCAGGCGAACGCTCCACCGATCACCATTGTTTTTACTATCTCATATAAAGCATGGATATAAAGTAATCCATGCCCAGACATCAAACCGGGTTGCAATTTGAAGTAATTGCAAGCCTTTTAGGAATTCCAAATGACTTAAAATATTTCCTAAGTAAGTTAAGATATTTAATATACATATGAATGAAATATTATTATTAATATATATATATATATATATATATATATATATATATATTTTTTTTCTTTATCTTTTTTTATATAAAATTTAGACCTATGCACAAAGGATACACGAAGACATTTTGTTTACTCATCCTCTCCTTCTTGAAGACGTCTGAGAGTTTCAGGGGTCAAACTCTTCATGCCTAGGCGTGGAAGAAGAAATTCGAACCGTTCTCTTGGTAATGCTTTGGTGAGAATGTCTGCAAGTTGATAATTCGTTTCCACGAAGTAGAGTTCAACCACTCTATTTTCCACTTGCTCTCGGATGAAATGGTGCCGTATGTCGATGTGTTTAGAGCGAGAGTGCTGGACGTTGTTACAGCAAAGAGCAATAGCACTTTTGTTATCACAGTACAGAGGAATTTTATTGAAGTTAAAATCCTAGTATTTGAGTGTGATAGATCCAAAGGATTTCGACGCACACATCCAGACTGGCGATGTACTTCAGCTCTGTAGTTGATATTGCGTGCTTCTTTGCTTCTTTGATGACCAGTAACCCAATCTTCTCAAGAAATGAGCACTTCCGAAGTACTTATTCTTGTATCTTGACATCCCGGCTGTTCCCGCATTCTGCATAAGTGTTAGTGCATGGCGGGGAGGGGTGTTGTCTTTCGGATTACAAGACCCATGTTAATGGTCCTTTCAGTACCTAAAGCACGTTTGATAGCTTCAAGTGCTTTTTGGTAGCTTAGCCTGTATCTAGCACAATGAAACGACGAATACACAGGTCGGTCTAATGGCTGTAAGTAACATTAGGGAGCCAACCATTCCTCTAAATCGAGTTTGGTCAACTGGAATCCCCATGAGATCCTCGTCCAGTTTCAATCGATCCACCATTGGTGTATCGACAGGGTCAGAGAGATCCATTCCATATTTCTTTAAGGTTTCGAGAGCATATTTTGCTTGGTTAATAAAGATGCCTCCGGGACTTTGAGAAACTTGTAGTCCTAAGAAAAATGACATTTGTCCCATCATCGACATCTGAAATTTAGAGCTCATCTCTTTTGAAAATATGTTACACGCATTATGATCTGTTGAGGCAAAAATGATGTCATCTACGTATATTTGAACAAGTAGAATATGTTTGCCTGATTTGCGTGTGAATAACGTTGGATCCACGGCACCCTTGAAGAAATTGTTGGCCAAAAGGAACTTTGATAGTGTGTCATACCACGCCCTTGGTGCCTGCTTTAGCCCATAAAGAGCCTTCTTCAGACGATAAACGTGCGTAGGATTATCCTGGTCTTCAAATCCTTCAGGCTGACTGACAAAGACTTCTTCTTGAAGATCACCATTCAGAAAAGCAGTTTTGACATCCATCTGGTAGAGTTTAATATTCTTGGTTGCCAGCCATTCCACCCCGCATATCCAAATATTCTGATGGCCTCTATCCGTGCAACTGGAGCAAACGATTCTTCAAAATCAATACCTTCCTCCTGACGATATCCCTTTGCAACTAACCGAGCTTTGTTTTTCAGTACATCACCATATTCATCAAGCTTTACTTTGTAGATCCACTTGAGAGCGATAACCATAACATAGATTAGGCGAGGTACTAATTCCCATACTTCAAGTCGATCAAATTCGTGAATTTCATCTTGCATGGCTTGAAACCAGCAGTCTTCTATCACGGCCATTTTGAAGTTCTTGGGTTCGACTTTGGACAGTTCAGTATGGAAACAGCACCACAAAGCATCGGATGCTAACTGTTTTCTGGTAGATACAGGACGAGAGGGATTGCCAACGATGTTATCCAGAGGATGATCTTTGGTCCATCTTCTGAGTGGTTGGTGGGGTAATATAACTTGTGGGTTCGCTGTATTAACATTCCCAGATGATGATTGTGTCAAACCTAGATCTCTAGTTACAAGGTTATGTGAAGGATGGAATACGTCGTGTGATTGGGGTGTCTTCGTGAGTGGGTTCTTCTGCAATTTCTTGATGTTGGACTGGATGATGTATATCGGATGTTGACGATGAAGCACTTGTCGACGGTGCATCTTGAGCAATCGTTGTAGACAAAGATGTACCTGGTGGAACAACTTGAGCGTTAATTTCAGTAGCAGAAGGTACTGGTTCATTGACTCGAGATTGTTCAAGGTGTTCATCAAACATTGGTTGAAATAACATCTCCAGCTCTTTATCGGTTGGAGCGAGCCCTGATTTGAGTTGTCCAGGGGTCATGATGAAAGGCTCGGGTCCTGAACTCATGCGTACAGGAGCCATTGACTGATGCATCTCATCGAATGTGACGTGAATTGTTTCCATTAATCGACGAGTTCTCTTATTGTAGATTCTATAGCCCTTCCTGCTAGGAGCATACCCAACGAAAATCCCAATGTCAGCTTTGGCTTGAAATTTTCCTAGATCTTCGCTATCATTTGTAGGATAGCACAGAGCACCAAATACTCGGAAAAATGTAAGATCAGGCTTCTTATCATGCACAAGCTCATAAGGGGTTTTGTTATGACGAGTATGAATTAGTGATCGGTTCTGGGTGTAACAAGCAGTAGCTACAGCTTCTGCCCATAGAAACATGGGAGCTTTCGAGAATATCATCATTGTACGTGCTGCTTCCACCAGTGTACGATTACGTCTTTCAACAACGCCGTTTTGTTGAGGAGTTCTCGGAACAGACTTTTGATGAAATATGCCAACACCTTCATAGTATTCAGACATAACTTGGTTGACGAATTCCGTTCCGTTATCTGTGCGGATGAATCTGACTGTTTTGTTGAGGCCAACCTGTATTTGCTTAAGAAAGTTGGTGACAAACTCTAGAGTTTCATCCTTTGACCTCAAGAACTTTACCCATGTGAATCTTGAATAGTCATCCACGATGACTAAGATGTATTCTTCCCTTTAATACTCTTGACTATCTTGTGACACACGATCATGTGAAGGGTATGGGGTGGGTTTTTGTGGGGGTTGGTTGTTGGGGGGGTTTGTTTTTTTGGGTGTTTGTTCCACGACAACCTTGGGGGGGGGAAGAACTTCACATATTTTGTATTTCAGATTTGGCGGTGGAGAACTTCTTGTTTTTCCAAGTTGACAGGCTGAGCAAAGATTGATTCTTTTTCAAACTGTCAATTCTAGGGAATACCTCTAACCAGATCTTTTGAGCAAGATCATTATGTGCCGAAGTTTTAATGGTTTAAACGACGATGCACAACCTTGATTTGTGACTTGGAGCTTGGACAGCAAGCATATCGGGAGAAGATTCATCATTTCATCAATCGATATCGTGTATAAATTGGTGCTACGACTACCTTTAAGTATGTCTGTACCCTTAATATCACGAACAATGCAAGTATGCTTTCTGAAGGCAACTTCAAGATCAGAATCACAAAATTGCCTTACAGAGAATAGATTGTGTCCAAGTCCCCCACGTAGTATCTCTTGAGATAACATGTCCATAACTTTAAAAAAATTACCTTTTCCATAACCCATGATAAGGCTCCTAAGTGATTCATTCCCGATTCTGACGTGACCCGATGAACTTTTCCACATAATTCATGAGCTTTGAACGATTCCCGTCATATGTTTTGAACAGCCTGAGTCCAGGGATACCAAAGCATGACCTGTACGACCTGCATTTGAAAACAGTCGAGTTTGGAGAGTTTGGGAATTTGGTTCCCCAATTTTTGTTTGTACTTTTTTTTTTTATTTAGGGCCTGTTGGTTAGCATATAGAGTAGAACATTTCACAGAAAGCTTAGTTAAATGGCACATTTCGTCTAAGGCAAATTTCTTTCCTGTGGGTCTCCATTGATAACCACAATCAAGTTTTCCTAAGGCGAGTTTCTTTCCTGTGGGTCTCCATTGATAACCAATATCTGTAAATAGTTTTCCCGTTGCTTTCCAAACCCGTTTGGTCTTGCACAAACTGTTATCAGACAGTCTGCCTTTTGGTTTCCAGATCTGCTTCCCTTTATTCAAGACGATTTTAACAGTGGAGGTAGCATTTACAGATTCAAGTATTAACTAACCACACATATCCATGACTTGCAGAGTTTAAACATTGTTACAAGTTTTGCGCACAGATTCAGGAATTCGAATTATTACAACAGCTTAGAAGCTAATGTAGAATCAACCCGATCACTTTTGTCCAAAACTGATTATTTGTCCTAATGGGGTGTACTTCTACTTCCTTCTTCATTCTCCTTTTAGTATGGCAGGATCCTATTTTTCTTTGTATTGCTTCTAGATTTGATCGCTTGCTTCAGTGAATCGTTTCTCCGTAGAGGGAATCACAGGATATTGTCTGTTGAAACTTTTCTGGTGACTTCGTATTTATGTGTGTTGCTAGATGAAGTCCTGGTTATCACTAAAAGTAAATTGCTTTTTTAGTAACAGGGGTAAAGGGGAGCCTTGTTATCTCTTTTCATTGAAACTTTTTGGGAAGTGCCAATTCACATATTCTAACAAATACCTGAACGCTGCATAGTACGCCCCCCATGCACGCCGATGTATTGTCGACAGTGACTCTTAGTTGTCAGTGACTCCCCTTACAGCTCTCCAGACCTGAGTGCTGTACTCATAGATAGACCTATTACTGATACTTTGCCTATCACCACCCTGCCTCACACAATGCGTCCCCCTTATAATGTTCTACACTATATTATGAGGCCCATGATTATGCTGTTTAACAAATGAGCACTCCTATTGTTCTTAAGGGGATGAGGGATGGGCTTAACGTCAATGGCATACATGCCAGGCGCAAGAACTTTTGGTTTGACATAGTCACTAGTGAAACAAGACTCTTTGCTTCGCAATTGAGCTTTTAGACTCTCAATTTCATTTAACATAGTAGATGTCTTTTCACTTGTGTGAGCTCGCGTAATCTTAATTGAGTCATACAATTCCTTGTAATGTTGTTTGACCTTTTCTAGTTCTACTCTAACGCAATCATTTTGTTCAATAAGAGCAGTGACATCTTTAGCATTATAAGGCTCACAACTTCTGTCATTCACATTAGCGACTAGAACTTTCAAGTTTCTAATCACGTTGTCTTTTTCTTGAATCTGATGTTCGAGATTCTTGATCTTAAAGAATGAGTTAAAATCAGGAGCTTCCTGCACTGTGTGTGATTTGTTTTTATCAAAACTTTCTTGAAGATGTTGATACTTTAATTGCAAATTTAGGCATTCCCCTTCAAGTTTTGAAATAAGTTTTGACTCATCATGAACTTTAGACATGTCAGCTTCAAGATCTAGACAACGTGATTTTTCCACATCAGCAGTTGAGTCGACAAACAATTAACAATCAGATTCTCATTTTCAATGAGAAGGTTTTTCTTTTCAATTTCAGCACATTGCTTGTCTACAGTATTCTTGTCCACTTCGTTATTCATTTGATCAAAAATTTCTTCCATTTCTTTAACTTCTTTAAAGAGGGCTGTTTGAACTCCAACAAAGTGTTCTTTAAGAGTTTTGAAAAATGGAATAACTTCAGTGAGGTAACATCTTTTCGTTTGCTCAAAACCCTCTTTCCCTCTTTGTAATACATGTTGGGGTGATTTCTAGTTTTGCAAGTTTTGTCAAATTCCGTGAAAAAGTTGTGTGAGTACATAAAGATTAATCTTCACTTGACTTTAGTTGGAAGAATTCTAGGGACAAGCTTGACATGAGTATTGGGTGGATACACTGTCAATGCTGAAATTGGTTTTGGAGCTAGGTCTCAGCATTTTTCTTTGTTTTGGTTGTCATCTATGGACCAAAATATCTGTTCTGGGGTCAGATTTCTTTGGGGAGCAAAGGTTGCAAGAAGTTCTCTTTGTAGTATTAAGGGGGGGGGGGGAGGTGAGACGGGCAAATCCTAACTTTTTTTTTCCATACATTAGAGGGCTTTGGCATTTGTTACAGGCATTCTATTACTAGTTATCTCAGCTAACTAACGCGTATCCTCTGAGTCTTGTATGACACGTGGGTGTTATGATTGGTAGTGACAAGTACATGTACCTTTATACAGAGCAGACTGAGCTTGCTTTCACGCGTGGGACATAGGGTTTTTGTAGCATATTGCTACCGGGTTCTTTTCATCATTAAATCGATTTTGGTTTACATAATCATGTATGAACAGTTTGAACCGACTGTTGTCCCTGTTTGTATAATCTTCTTCAATCTTAATCCTTTTAGCCTTTTTATGTCTAAAAAACTCTTTCAAGGAATTATCTTCTTTTTGTTTAAATCCTTTTTCAAAATGATTACTTCTTCTGTATTAGACTTTATAATGGCCAATGTAGACTAAGTAGTATTTTGTGCTGAAATGAAGTTCTGTTTCAAAGAGTTGCCTATTCTGTTATCAGAAGTTCGAGAAATTATTCTCATTTGTTCATAATTTTCCGTTCTCTATCAGTTATTCAAATTTGCTCGTTTTCATATTCCTCCCGGACAGTTCTTTATATCTAGCAAGTTCAGAGGCCATGTATATTTATTATCATGTATGGTTTGTTTGATATCTACTTTGTACTTCCCTGTTCATGCAATTTCATCTAGAATTGACATAATGCATCATTTAGCACAGAATATACATTTCTGTGAACAACATGATCTTCGTTGTTTCCAATAACTGATCATACGGAATAATAGTACTATTACTCGTTGTCAGCATCGGAGTCAAAAAACAGTATTAGTTATGTTGTTCATCGGTTTGCATTCGTTGTACTTCATGATACTATCTAAAAGATTTACTAAATGTATCAGTGATCTTGTAACTCAGAAGGAGTATTGTGAGTCATATGATGTCCCGGCTTATCGTAGATTCGATCTTCTGATGTGAGATTTGTCCTTGAACATGGGTATGTGTGAGGGGACCACTCGTCAATTACATCAAAGTTCGAATGCATCACATTTCATCAGCTTCAAAAGACATGGTCCACATTGAGTGCCAAATCATTCTCGGGTGAATCAGATCCACATCATCTCAAGTTGGTAACATTGTTCTCTGCAAGAAACAAGACTGTTTCTTCATCCAGTCCGGACCTCGCTTCCTGGGCTTGCATTAGTAACATCTTGTCCTTGAAGTAGTCTGAACTTGAGTCGCTTTGGCCTTGAAACATTCTAGTGCTTTTGTGCCCTAGATCCGTTACAGTTGTTTGTAGCACTTGATGGGTTTTGCTTTTGACCTAGGATTAATTAATGCCTCCTCTGTTTCTGACCTCCTACTTCCTAGCTATACCATTACCTCTTGCATTGTTTCTATGAAATGGTCTTCTTGATTAATTCGCATTGTATCTTTCTACGGACATCTTGAACCACAAACTTTTCTCGTCTTGAAACCATAGCTTTTTTCCTGCATTTAGGACGCACGCTTCTAAGTTGATGGTTTGTTTTGAGGAAGATGTGTTTTGTACGATTGATCGTGAGGAGGGCAAGTGAGTTGGATAAACTTTCAATCAAGTTTTCTGTTGAAGACACTTCCTTGAGTCATTTGAAATTTGTCAGAAAGGATATGGTTCTGTTGAGGATGAGGAGCTTGGATGATGGTTGGATACTGCTGATTGAGGACCGTCCGGACATAAGTGCCAAAGGACTCATTATTTGGTTGATCTGGAACCTGTCCATCATAATTCTGTTCTCCATTAGATGCACCTCATGTTGCTTTTAAGTAGGACATACACATGTTCAAAGTTTGACTCTTTCAAACCTCTGTTAAGTTTGACTTTAGTTATGGAATCTACTCAACTCAGGTACATGTTGTTCACAAACGTTGAGTTAAGCCTGCATCCTGGGCTCATGTCATCTTGATGTTTATCTTGTCATTATGAGCTTCGTAAACCTAACGTAGTATCCTTGAATGGTTTCTCCTTTGTTTTGACGGAAGTGTTCAAATTCATCGTATAACTGAGATTCCCTGTCATCCTTTGTTAACTCAGAACCTTCCAGAATCATCTTCACGTTTTCCCAATATGTCGTGGCGTCAGTATAGTGATTGATGAGTGAGTAGATGTCCTTTGGTATACCTTGAAGTAGGATATTGGTTGCACGAATGTCAGCTTTATACCTTTCCTTTTCTTCAGCTGAAAGGTCGTTAAGGACTCTAGCACGTACTGGACCTTGTTGAACTGCACCCTCAGTTCCTCCAGTAATAACATGCATGAGGACGTTCCATTTTGAACTGTCCTTCTTTGTATGGCTTCATAATATTCTCTCCATTAATCCTTTCCTAGACAGTACAGACGTATTTATACGTTGTTGCCACGATCAAAAGTCTGTACTTATCAAGCATGGATGCGGGCGTGTATCAGAAACGGCACACACTGGATGTCTTTTGCATACTAGACTTCTTGTCTTATTATTATTATGATATGTTTTGATCGATCAATGATTAGTGAGGGTACGTTAAAAGTGGTGAAGTGAACGTATTCGTTTCTTGGTTTAGTGATATTAAGTCCCAAATCTGAAGTATTTCAAATTTCTAAGACAGTAGCTCAACTCGCCGTTAGAGGCTACAAAACCGCTGGCAAAAAATAAGGCAACTCGCTGGTGGAATTTTAAGGCAACTCGCCGTACACAACTCGCTGCCAAGCAACCCGCCACGAAGAATATTTTAGTCAAACCGCCGTTGAGTTTTCAAACCGCCAGAGTTTCCTTTAGATATTTGCTATTAAAATATTCAACCCGCTGATAACCTGTTCAAACCGCTGGTAAGCAAGCTGGTAAGCAACTCGTTGCTTAGTAACAACTCGCCTCTTGAGCAACTCGCCACCTAAGCAACCCGCCGTGTGTCAGAGGGTTGGTAACCTACTTAATAAACATATTTATATTTCAGCAAAACGGCTTTGTGAAGAAATTATTGGAAACTCTCCACGAAAAGAACAACGACTTTATTCATACAAAATCATCTTTTATAATCACCCTTTTTTGAACGATTTTGCTTGTTTTCGTTTGCACAAACACATATACCTAGGTAATAGCTTACTAGAAACACCCAAACTTTATCAATACAAACACAACAAAATTCGGAGGAGATCTTTAAAAAATAAAGCTAGGTGCCTTCAAATGTACACTTTTCGAATCTAAAATCATGCAAGAAATGCACATACACACGATCTAATTCATCTATAAAGCTCTGAGACCTATTATGGTATTATCCTATATCAAAACACGGGGTCGATTTTGGATTTGGCTAGGTTTTAGAGAGAGCAAACACTGAGAGGTTTTCTAGAGAGAGAAAAAAGTAGTTTTATGAATGAAAAGAAAATGGACTAGCTTGCCTCTTCCAAAGTTGGAAGAGGCTTAGAGAGTTTTTACAATTTACCGGGTATTCGTACCCGACGAAAAACGTACTATTAACTATTAAACTACGAGCTATAATAAACAGTAAAATACACGGGGTGACCGAGTCTTTTTTTAATATCTAACAACATAATATTCACATAACAGTCATAAGCACATAACTTGTCCCAAAAACAAAATCATATTTCGCACAGATCAATTCAAAACATTTCAAAACACATTGAGTATCATTTTCCCTCAACGAAACAAAAAAAACATTATAAAATGAGTACGATAATCCATTAAGCATGTCTTTATCAACCAAATCTCAATCTCACAGCAATGCAACGGAACGCCGCACACGGCCTAGTCCAGTTAATGTCCCAATTTTAATCATCCAATTCCAAAATATATCTTCACGTTTTTGCATAGAGTTTTTTTTTTTTTTTATAGACGGTCTTTGTACAATTTTCCCAAAATGATTGTGGTGTGATGGGTTGACGAAGTATTTCCCACAATTAAATCAATCTCCATTACCTCGATACTATATACGGTATACTTTTTAGAGAATTAGATAAATAATATAGATCAAATATTTTATAACTTAATAATTATAAAAAGATATCTGATAGTCCATTCGGCTAAACTTGTCACTTCAAAATAATCATACTACGGTTGAAAATAAAACGTTTACTCATAATAAACACATTAGAGAAGGTTTTGAGAAAAAATATATTTTTTGTCTTTTAGTGAATTTATTAAATAAATAAAATAATTAATAATATTTTATTATTTAAAAAAAATTAAAAATCATGTTTTTAGGAAAATTTCTAAGTATAAACTTTTTACGAATTTTTCGACTTGACCCGTTACGCTTATTTAAACAACGTTTTTCCAAAGGTTTTCAAACCTTATTTTCAACATCCTTAATAAATTCAACTTTCGGACAAAATTCTAAAATTTCAATCTTTACGTTTACTATTAAAAACGTTTTTACCAAAAATACGTTCATTATCATTCAGTAAATACATTTCCACTTTCAAAAGTCCGACAAAACTCTCACAACGACTAAATATCGTTTATTGCCCAACAATGGTCCATTAGGATATTTATAAGTCCAAAATACGATCCAAGTATCAAACCAAGGGCCAATTATTATATAAGTAATTACTTTAAGTTAGAAAATAATCCGGACCACAATAAGCCCTCCCATTAAGCCACGGCTTAAATAGGCTTATTGGGCCGTGAGTCCAATAGCTCAAAAATACGTATATTAAGCTTGAAAATAAGCTAATAAGCTACGTATCGCATTTGGTTACAAACCATAAAGCTCAAAAAATAGTCCACGAACATACGCCATAACACAAAATAATCAAAAATCACTTCCCTAGTGATTTTGATGAAAGACGTGGCCTATAAGCCCAAAATAAGCCACGAAATGCTTAAAAATAAGCCCACAAATAAGCTATACAAGCTATTATAAAAAATAAGTTATCTAGCAACATATATTATTCAACCATCACGACCACAACATCAAAACTACAAAATCTCTCTTTTTCCTTTTTATACTACACGAACCAAACACACCCTTTTTTTCACCATTTCGCTTCTAAAAATCAATTCTCACGACGATCAACTTGTACAACTAACATCTATGCATCAAAATAAACCCAAAAGGACAAACGAAATTTAAATTTGAAAACTTATAAGAAAATCTTCAAATTTGTAGATCTCGACACGAACCGGACAACACAAACGTTGTTTAAATGAATACCCAAACACTAGAATCAACCTCAAATATTTGTGTCTTCATGTTTTCTTGATCAAACTTCAAAAGTTTATGTGTTTGTGTGTTGTTGTAGGTGCGGATGAACACACACACTATTATGTGTGTTTTTATTTTTTTGAAATGAAAATGATTATGAGAAATGAGATAATGGGAGGCATCTTTTGTACACTTTAGACAAGGTTAGCTAAAATTAAGCCACCTTGTCTCCCTTGACTTCTTTTGACCGGCCATGGAATCCAAAGGGGACTCGGGCCTTTCTTTTCGTGTCGGGATCACTTAAATACTCGTAAAACTCAACCGTAAAATACTCCTCAAAGTTACTTAGCATTTTTATTCACTTTAAAAATACTTTTCCATTAACTTAGAGTATTCACTTGCCATATTTACACTTTAAACCCTTCAAAACTCAATTTGGACATTAACGGACGTGTCAGACTCGTTTTTCGGTATTTCTCAAAATTCACGGGTCAAACCACCCGAAATACAATTAACAGAATAATACCTTTCAAAAGGGATTATTAATCACAATAAACCACAATTCATCGTAATTTTCATAAAATCACCACCGTCAACACGGTACAAAATCTGAATAAACTGACAAAAGTCAAATAGTCAAAGGGACTTTATTGAAAATATTCAGACACAAAGGGCAGGGTTACACTACTCTACCTCCCTTAAAAGAATTTTGTCCCTAAATTCAAACTACTTAACTTCACTAAACAAATGCGGGGGTTACTTCGAATTTCAATCTGATCTTCACGTTCCACTGTGATTTCAGGGGCCACGTTTCGAAGTCCATGAGCTTGACGATGAGAATCCTATAAGCTTAAACTTCTTAAACTCTCTTTCCAAAATTTCCATAGGCTCTTCAACAAAATTTAACTTAGCATCAACACTAATCTCATCCAAAGGCACTTGCCAGTGTTGGGTCAGCCAAACACTTTCTTAAGGTTGTCACGTGAAACATGTCATGAACATTCATTCATTCCTAATGCATATCTCAATGATAGGGCCCACCCCAAAACCAGGGCCTACCCTTGTCGATTAATCTCTAAGGTATACAAATCTAGGTGCTAAATTTACTTTCTTCCCAAAGCGTACCACACCTTTCCAAGGCGATACTTTGAGCAAGACATAGTCACCTACACAAAACTCTAGAGGCTTTCTCCTCTTATCAGCATAACTTTTCTAACGATCACGCGCAGCCTTAAGTCTATCCTTAATCTATGAGATCTTCTCAGTAGTTTCTTTCACTAACTCATGTCCTATCAACTAACCTTCTCCAACCTCAGCCCACATAATTGGCGAACGACACTTTCTACCATACAATGCCTCAAATAGCGCACATATCACACTAGCATGATAACTATTGTTATACGAAAAGTCAACCAACGAAAGATGAACATCCTAACTTCTCGAAGGACAATGACGCTGCTCAAGCAGTCTTCCAAAGTCTGAATAGTACGCTCACTCTGACCATCGGTCTGAGGGTGATAATCCGTACTCATGACTAAACGAGTTCCTAATGCCTCTTGCATTGACTGCCAAAACCTTGATGTGAAACGACTATCACGATCCGATATAATGAGATCGGCACACCATGTCTAGCAACTATCTCATTCAAATACAATCTAGCCAACCTTTCCATCTTATAATCCTCACGCATAGGTAGAAAATGAGCAGACTTGGTCAATCGGTCCACGATGACCCATATTGTGTCATGCCCACTACTAGTCCTAGGCAACTTAGTCACAAAATCCATAGCTATCCCTTCCCATTTCCATACGGGAATCTCAGGTTGCTGGAGCAAGCCAGATGGCCTCTGATGCTCAGCCTTAACCTTCAAACAAGTCAAACATTTACTAACATACTCAGCTATATCCTTTTTCATTCTAGGCCACCAATACCTATCTCTCAAATCATAGTACATCTTATCAGCACCTGGGTGTATAGAGTACTTCGTCCTATAGGCTTCGTCTATTATCAGGGTTCTCTCATCACCCTTCAAAGGCACCTATATTCGATCCAGGTAATACAATGCTTCATCATTCCTAAGTTTAATCATCTCATCTAAACCTTTCTGCAATCCTGCAGACTCATCCACAACCTCATTCTAAGCCGCCAGTATCCTATCCTTGATACTCGACTGAAGGATCATATTCATAGCTCTAACTCTCTTAGGCTTTACTCTTTCTTCCTACTTAGGGCATCAGCCACCACATTTGCTTTACCAGGATGGTAACGAATCTCACAGTCATAATCACTAAACAACTCTATCCAGCGACGTTGTCGCATATTCAACTCTTTCTGACTAAAGATATGCTGAAGACTCTTATGATCCGTATAGATGACACTCTTTGTCCCATACAGATAATGTCTCCAGATCTTAAGTGCAAACACAACCGCACCCAACTCTAAATCATGGGTAGTATAATTATTCTCATGAATTTTCAACTGCCTAGACGCATAGGCTATCACTTTACCTCTCTGCATTAACACACAGCCTAGTCCTATCCCGGACGCATCACAATATACTACAAAATCTTCCGATCCATCAGGGAGAGCTAGAACAGGCGCATTACACAACTTATCCTTTAAGGTCTGAAATGCATATTCCTGTTCCTCACCCCAATTAAAAGTCTTACTTTTTTGAGTCAAGATAGTAAGAGACTTAGCTATCTTAGAAAAGTTCTCAATGAACCTACGGTAATACCCAGCCAATCCTAAGAACGAACGAACCTCAGTCGGAGTTCTAGGGGCTTTCCAATTCTTAACAGCTTCAATCTTACTAGGGTTGATGTGTCGTTATGTGGTGTATATTTTATTGATTCAAGTTTTAAATTTATATTTTGCCGACTAAACCGAAAACAACACTTTAACGGGCAGTGTACCTGATCGGTAGTAG
>BQNB010016972.1:0-60793 GCA_026074375.1 Tanacetum coccineum | reverse complement strand
TCTTTGACTGTTGTGCTACCACCTGAGTACGCAATGCCATAACCTTGGAACGTGCAAGGTCACTAGCATCCATAGATCATACCTATGCCTCCTAAGACAATCTGGCCTCAGCCTCCATAAGCCTAGCAGTGCAAGCATGTACACGTCTATCTCTATACAGCATGTTGAGCCGACCGCTCATCAATGACCTGTCATCATGTGCATCATCCAGTCTCCTATAAATCTCATTAGTATCCGTCTATTCGTAGTGACAAAGTCTGTTCACCGTCGACCTAACTCTGTCTCATCAGTCAGTGGTGCCCCTGACATGTCCATAAGTATCTCATCCCAAGTGTCTGTAATCTCATAACCAACATCTCTCTCAGGGCTACGTCTGATCTCATCATCCAAAGTGGTAACAAACCATAATACACCCTAAAACCTCCAGTAGGTCTAGCAGTAGGTGCAGATAAACTCTTACCGACCTCATATCTCAGACCTATAGCAATATACAACCTCTTCTGAGGCGGCAATGTAACCTTAGAAACACCTACTCTACAAACAGTAAAGAGAAGAAGCAAAGGTGATGATGGAGTAGGTAAAGGTATAAGTAGGAGTGGTGATGTCCCTAATGGTGGTGTACTCAATGGTATTGGATGGGAAGTAGATGGTGTCTCGGATCTTAGCTGGATCATGGCAGCTCTATATCCTAAAGGATAAGTAGGACTAGCAGGTAGTGGTGGAGGTGATACAGGTACTGGTGATGATACTGGTAGTGGTGGTGAGGTAATCTGAGGTAGTGGTGATGATAATGGATAAAGTGGTGATGGTGGAGGTGATGGTATGGCAAGAAGTCTGGAAATCTTTGCCTCAGACCAAAATGGTGTAGGTAGCTGCTCTCGGATAGACATCCTAGCAGTAACACAGTGTACAAGTGGTGGGACTGAGTCGGCCAGAGCTGGGTGCTCCTCCTCCTCCTCCTCATCCTCGTCCTCCTCAACATCATCATCATCATCCTCGTCGTCATCGGATAACTCATCATCATCATTGTCATCGTCTCCTCTGTCGATAGGATACTCAGTGGGGTCCTCCTCAAGATCCTCCTCATGATCTTCCTCATCCTCCTCTGGATCGAAGCCTGCAATGTATCTTGGTGAGTCGGCAGTAGGTGAGACAGCAACAGGCAGTGGTTGCTCCTCAGCGGGAAATACCTCATCATCCGGTGGCATAAACTCCAGATATTCAGGCTCAGGAACAAACTCTGGTGAAAGTGGTGCCTGCTCTGGCTCCTCAGGGCCAGCTACATAATCATGAGATGGTGGGGCCTGAAAAGCGGCTACCACATATGCATACGGATCCTTTGGCATCACGGATGGTCCATCGACTCCCGGAGATCCTATGTATGACAAACCCTCAAATGGACTGGATACCGCCATGTAGGTGACTGTGGAATCCTCTGAATTCGACATGACCAAATCTGAAAATCAAAAGTAGCTTATATAAGTATTAATATAAGACTCTTATAGTTATATACATAGTATTTTATAACATGTATATCAATCATGAATGCATCTAGTCTAACCAACTAATGCAACAACTAGTGTATCTATGTCTTGTGAAAATCCCTTTGTATGAATGCAATGTTTGAAAACGGTTATAGTCCAGCAAAATCATTTAAGCTGGTTCTTTATAACCTTGGCTCTTGATACCAATCTGTAACACCCCCAAAATGGATCGCAATGGAATATGGGTCTGAGGGTGGTACTTCATAGATCAAAAACGACCAAAAATTCATTTAAAGCCAATACATTAGATTTAGTAAAGTGTTTGTTACAAAAGCCTGAAGCTTTACTAGTTCAAAATACAAATTTCAAAGATTCTAGTCCATAACAAATGTTTCCCAAAATGTAATGCAACCAAATCTTTATGCATGTGATATCAAAAATATAACCACTAATGTATCCCTTGCACCTCGTGCCTTATTGACCTCCTGAAAACATTGCTTTAAAATGTCAACAATAATGTTGGTGAATTCATAGGTTTGTAAAATGTATAATGTAGGACCGCAAGATTTCCCCATGATAATGCAACAGATGCAAACATCATAAAATGTAATTACGTTTCCCTAAGCTCATGACATTGATGCTTGACATGTATGAATTACAATATAAATTGTCAACATTTCCCGTGATGATGTTCTAACCCGCAACATCCCAAGTCCGACATGGTATACGTCCGTTGTCCAGGCAAATCCATCAACATGAGCTTACATCACCCTGACAGGATGTCAATCCCAAATAGATCTATTTATAACATTCTCTCTCACAATAGTAATTGACAGTTCATGATAATGGGCTTAGAGGGTTATCGCTACTTAGGCAAACACGTAATCGTAATGTAAAATGTCTACTTGCGTCCAATTGTAAAACATGCATATGTTTCTGACCTCAAAACTTGTAAATTATTATAAATGTAAAATATAGGCCTATGAACTCACCTCGAGTGGATGAGTTAACAATGTAAATCAAATGCGTGAAAATGCGTCACAAATACGCTTGAATGCAACCTAATTAATTATAGGCCATGTGAGTACTAAGTACTTTGAATAACTAATACCATATATAATTCTATATATCTATATCACCATCTAATTGTATTTGTGAAATCATATTTATAAAGTAAAAACGTTTATAAATATCTCTTTAGTAAAAATGGCGTAACTTTATCGGTTTAAGTCAGTTTCTTACATTTCTTATGTCCACGCTTTCGTATTAAGACGAATTATCAAAATATTATATTTTCATATTTTAAGTCCTCTGGTGAACAGTACTTTTTACTGTTCATATACTTTTATAAATTTAACTATCGTAAACGTCGTATCTTATTCGTTTTAACTCTGATTTTAGTGATTCTTTCGAGCACGTCTTCGTAATTAAATTTTTTATCTAACTAATGTATTTTTCAAAAATTTATCTGAGATGAATAGTGATTTTTACTGTTTATAGTTTATATAATTATTTTTATAAACTTTAATTATCGTAAACACGAGAAAATCCATAACTCCTTCGTTATTGATTGAAAAATTATGATTCTTAATGTTTTGGAATCCTAAAAATATGTACTATCTATGAAAAATAACCATTCATTTATATCAGAAGTGGTTTTTCGTTATAAATCGGTTTTTCGAGTTCTTTACATCTTAGCGTATCTCCTTCGTTATAAATCGGTTTTTCGAGTTCTCTACATGCCTACGATCGTCATGACATGTAGTATTTTATAAAAAAATATATAAAATATATATATTATTTTCGAATTTCAAACATCCCCTTTAGATATTTTTGGTAAAAATGTGTTTAAACTTATTTTTGTAATTTTTTAGTTTAGCAACTTTGTTACAAGTCCATTACAACACTTAACTCCATAAGTCTTATATACTTAGAGTCCTTAGTCCATCATTTGTCCAAATATTATCCAAGAATCACAAGATCCATAAGTCTACATACTTATTTGTTCATAAACTTTAATAAGTACACTTTTTAAGTAACTTGTTTATGTACACTTTTTATACATAAACCACACTAGTACAATACTTATACTTCTATTCCAACATTATATTAACATCCATATACCATAAGTAAAAGTATACCAAATAAATATCAAGTGTAAAAATCCATTTTTACAAGTAAATAAGTTTTATAGATGAAGATTCACTACATAACCATTATATACACATAAAATTATGAATGTAAAGAGATTAGGGTTTTTAGATAACCTTAATATGATGTGTGATGATGAACAACAAGATATAAACCCTAGTTTAGATGATAAACCCAAGCTTCCAATACAATGAAAACCCTAATTCCTATGAAACCCTAATCTGGTATTTTTCTTGCTTAACCGTTATAAATGCTTAACCAAGCTTCCAAACCTTCTTGTATCACCTTAGATATGATCTTAGTTTACTTGTATAATTGATAAAATAAATTGTGTATGGATTATTTAGAGGGTTTGAGTTTGGCCGTGGGATATGGAGAGAAAATGAGAGAATGAGTGAAGTTTTTCTAGTGAAAATGAAGTGTGTGATGTTTACTTTCATAATATACCCTTTTATAGCATGAACTAACTAACCAAGGTCACTTTAACTTAAATATGGTTAGACATTGAATGACCATTGTGTAAGAAACTCATGGGATGGGGAGTGGGTTCTTACAAGAGTTGGAAAATGTAAAACTTAGTTTGTGGAGTTTGCTTGAAAGATTATATAACATGTGATAGATTGCAAAGTCAAAATAAATATATTCTTTGTGTTTTATCATATATATCCGGCCATGTGTATGTATATATAAGGAATTTGTATAATTTTTGAGTATTGGGTATAATTGTGGGTATTTGGTTGAGTATAGATAGGTATTGGTGCTTCCGGGTATGCCTAAATGTATTTAATTGCGAAACGTAAACACTTTACGTAACCAATAAAAATAAAATATAAAAAGTTGATTATTACTTTCGTAAAAATAATATATTGCTTGCTTGACGTAAACCTTTAATTGTTTGATGCCCGTTTACGTTGATTGACAATTTTTAGCTTACACGATTTAACTTAACGATAATAACTTAAAAGCAAACGCGTACAAGACTAAAACATAAATAGTGAATTAAATGACGTCGTAAATGAACCTAAAACACGGGGTGTTATACAAACGAACCTGGAAAAATTCCCCGAGCACACCATTGGAAAGAGCAAAATTACGAGTCCGACGGTACTTTCATTGGGCCGACCTGTTACCCTTTTATTAGGGTCAAGCTCCTGCCCATGAAGCTCACCCCAAGATATATTTCGGGCCCAAAACTTTAAGAGATAAATATAGGATTGAAGCTAGGCCTAGTAAAATTCAGGCCCAAGTGCTTTTATTAATAAATCTTGCGAAGTGGAATTAGAAGAACTATAAGAACCAGCGAGTGGTATCCACATGCAGAAATTAAATCAAGAAAGGTGTGTGGCCTCCCTACTCGCACCCACTATCTTTCTCTATTCATTTTGAAATTAAAGGGGCAGGCACGAGGAAATGTGTGGAGATTATTAAGACGCGTTTATTAAACGCTGTAAGAGGGACACATGGAGCTCACTCGTTGGTGGATCTGATTCCTGACGCATTTTCAGTACGAGGATAAGAATTCAAGGCCAATGATTGGCTGAGTAATGACGCTTTTGCTGAGAATTTACAAGAATACCCCCCTTCTTTGGCTATTTAAAGATCATAGCAGCTCAAGTTTCATTTATTAGTTTTAGTGTAGAATTTTAGAATAGTAGAATAGTTTACTTAATATTTTTGTTTATTGTAATTTTAGTTTAGCTTATTGTAGCTTATAATTCCAGCTTATTGTGACTGCTTATTGGTATTAATAAAGATGTTTTGGAGATTCTTAGCTTATTCTTATGGCTTATTCTCCTCCTTTTCTCTCTATCTTAATTCGAATAAGCTAATATCCTAGCTTATTTCTTTGAGCTTATTTACCTAGCTTATTTAGAGATAAGATGCTAGTCGAATAAGCTATAATAAATCTTATTCGATTTAGTGGATTATTTCTTTCTTAGTTTTGGATAAATAAGCTTATTAATAAGCTTAGTGTTAGCTTATTTGCTTATTGCTTATTTCGGTTTTCTTTTCTTTCCTTTAGCTTATTTCCATAGTCGAATAAGCTCTCTAATGGCTTATTCGATCTAGATCTAAGCTCATAGATTAACATAAGCTTTGGCTTAATAGCTTTTCTCTCCTCTTTTTCTTTTCTTCATTTTCGTTGGCTTATTGCTTATTTAGCTCGATTCGAATGCTTAACAAGGAAACCATGAGTGCTTATTACCTCGTCTTATTCATTAAGTCTTAAGTTTCCTTAAATTTCGAGAGCTTATTTAGTTTGTTTAAAGTTTTTAATAGCTTTTTAGTAGTAAAAAGTTTCGGTTTGCTTATTCTTTATAGCTTATTAGTTTTTGAGCTTATTCGAGTATCAAATAGGGGGCGACGAGTGTTTGTGAACATTCGGCTTATTTATAAGCCTTAGACCTCCTTTACATCGAATAGCTTATTAACCTTGAGCTTATTTTAGTTTAGTTTATAAATAGATCTAGTTTTTATAAAAGTTTTAAAATAGCTTATTAGTCTAGATCTACTAGCTTTTAGCTTTTTCTATTTCAAAATACTTGATATTTTGGAATTTAAGCTTTTAGCTTATATCTTATTCATATAGTTTATTTGTCTTAACCCTTTGTTTGTCTTGTGATTTGATGGATTCCATTCTACACTTTGGCGTGGAGCTTAAGGGTTACATAAGTTAGATTAATTTCTAAGTTTAGGGCTTTATTTAGTTTTTATTAAGCTTATAAATAATAAAGTTTACATCTTTATTTACTATTTAGTAAAATAAAGGCTATTAGAGAAATAAACTAGGTATTTTTCTTAGTTAATGTAATCGGGTGGTTTTATATTCGATTCGGTTCATCATTCGGTTATATCCTCTTTCCCTTTTGAATACTAGTAGTTTAGATTTATTTAGCTTAAAATGATTATGTTTGCTTATTTGTTGATTAGTATGCTTAGTGAGTATATTTTATATATGCTTGTTAAGTGATTAATTGTTTAGTGAATTAAGTGTGATTATAAAAGTGGAAATATTGATTAGTGATTTTTGAATTACTTAGATTAGTGTTTTGGTTATTCGTGCGGGCAAAAGTCGTAGGAATAATTAGGCATTAATTTAGTTATCGTTATCTTGATAAAAAATGTTTTCAATAAAAACTAGCGTTGTGAGAAGATAATTTATTTGAAAGGTATTGATTCATCATTAGGGACTTAATCATATATTTATTTCACACTTAAGGATCTAAACATTTCACTTAGCAAGCATATATTTTTATATATATCTCTTCGTTTAATTGCTTAGTTTATTGTTATTTAGTTTAATCTATATTATTGTTATTATATATTTAGTTTAAAATAAAAAATCAAAAATTTAAAAGATCATCAAGCATTTAAAATTAGATCATTACGTGAACTTCAAATTCATCTCTCATTGGGACACGATATCCGGAAGATTAACTATTACTTGTCCTCAAGTAATTTTTACATCCGACGGGACATACTTATATATATTACTTGATTCGTTCTCATGAACGATATCAAACACATTATGCCGTAACAATGCTGATGTGGTTTCCCATGTTCCAAGCTTAATTGATGTTACGGCGTAACCGTATCGCCATGGTTACGCCGTAATGATGACTCGGATACACAATCCATCTTCAAATAGTAGGTTACTGCGTAAAGGTGATGGTGATGTTACGCCGTAACAACTGATGCTGATTCATTTCTTCGTTACTCATAATTACGACGTAACTCATGTAGGGAGGTTATGTCGTAAAGGCCTTGAATGTCATCACTTCTTGAATTCCACGTCCAAATCCCGCGTCTTATGCTTAAATGCTTGCTTTGCTCATGAAAACTAAATATAGGCACTTAAGTAGTGTTTTCATATATTTATAACATATTTACAAGCATTTTTGTAGGGAATTTGATACTAAAAAGTATTAATTATTTGATGTTATCGTCGTCAATGCAAGTTAGTATCCTTGGTTTTGAAAAGGTGAAGGAGTTGTACCAATAAGATGGTTTCTTTAGTAAAGTGATTAATCAATGCACCAACGGACCATATAAAGAATTTATTTTTCAAGAAGGTTTTCTCTTTTGTGGAAACCGTTTGTGCATTCCAGATTACTCGCTTCGACTTGAGATAATTAGAGAAACTTATGAGGATGGGCTTAGTGGATATTTTGGGAGAGATAAAACTATTGCTTTACTCAAGGATCATTTCTTTTGGCTAAAAATGGTGAATGATGTAAACCATTATATTTTAAGGTGTCGAACATGTCGTCTTGCAAAGTTAACTTCACATAATACGGGACTTTATACTTCGCTTCCTGTTCCTAGTGCACCATGGGAAGATGAAAGCATGGACTTTGTAATGGGGCTACCACAGACTCAACGAAAAAAGGATTCCATAACGGTCGTTGTTGATCGATTTTCCAAAATGGCGCACTTTGTGCCATGTCCATGACAATGGATTCTACTAATGTCATTGATCTATACTTCAATGAGGTTGTTAAGTTGCATGGAATCCCCAAGACATTACAAGTGATCGAGATCCAAAGTTTGTTGGGCATTTTTGGCGAACACTTTGTAGAAAGCTAGGAAGAAAACTACAATTCAGTTATGCCTATCACCCTTAAATAGATGGGCAAACTGAGATGGTGAATCGTAGTTTGGGAAATTTACTAAGAAGCCTAGTAGGGGAAAATATACGATAATGGGATCTTGTACTACTACAAGCAGAGTTCGCTTACAACCGATCTTGTATCCAAACTACTAGTAAGAGCCCATTTGAGGTTGTTTATATGTGCAATACTTCGATTCCTCTTGACCTTGTACCTCTACCCATAAACTCAAGTTATAGTTGTGATGGAGATAAGTGTGCGAGAGTTGTTAAAGAGTTACATGAAAAGGTAAAATTGAAAATAGAAAAGCAAAATCAGAACTATGCAAAGCAAGCTAACAAGCATAGAAAGGCAGGTATTTTCAAAGAAGGTGGCTTAGTTTGGGTCCACATGAGTAAGGAGAATTTTCAACCTGGCAGACATGCTAAACTCTAGCAACGAGGTGATGGTCCTTTCAAAATAGTGTAATGCATAGAGGACAATGCTTATAAAGGTGAGTTGCATGGACATCACAAAGTCTCTGTTACCTTTAATTTCAAAGATCTTTCTTCGTATCATGGTGAAAACGATGTAAACTTGGGGGTGAGTTCTTTTCAACCATGGGAGAATGACACAGTTGGTGTCAACTTATGCAATATAAGGTACTAGGATTCCTGCAGGTCTGACTTGGTGACCACCGGTTAGTATTTTGACCATAACTCTCTGCTCGTGACTCGAAATAACGTGATTTTAAATGTTCTGGAAACTAGACATAATTCTCTACAACGTAGCATCATAAAGATTTCGTGGTCTTTGGAAGAATTTGGTCAGACAAGAGCATCTTTTAGACATTGTTTTTGCTTGCTTTCATTTAATTTAACAACCTGACCATTTTCTTGTCTTTAATAAAGGTTGGATGTTTCAATAATAATTATAGAATGGATAGATGAATAAGTACTTATAATGAATGATATTGTGCCTATATAAGGGGCCAAGTATACCATTGTATGGCAGATCAGAAAAAGAGAGATAATAAACAATAGTGTTTGCCATTTGTGAGTTGAATGTTTATTCCTCCAATTGTTGTGTTTGCTAACTCCTTGTGCTTATTTCTGTTGATCGGTGTCAATCAAGAACTACATTTAGGTAGAAATGCTATATAATGACACATGTAGCCTGTAGGAACCATAGAAGATTAATTGAATATAACACATTGTCAAAGAGTAGATCAAACTTATTTATGTGTTAAACTATTTTTATATAAACATTATTGGTACGTTATACAACCTATGCATTAGCAGTATAATTTAAGGTATGCAATTTTAACCAGAAAAATATCCAACAGTCCAAGAGAGCAAGTGAAATGCCTCATGTTAGGCCGATGTTTAATTTCCCCGACGATGTTGACCGTCATTAACTAAAGTCATTAGTTAATGACTTTAGTTGTTAACTGTGGGGGTGACGTGGCCCAAACTTTCCCTGGCGAGTCCCCAGGGAAAAGTTTGGCCATGTTTGACCAAAACGTGGACTAAAAGTTTTTAGCGAGGTATTTCCCTCCAAGGTTTCTCCATCGACTTATCCCCGGGGAAACTTTTGACAAAGTTTGAACTTCTTTCAACAGTGTGATTAACGATAATGACGGGGGTGACGTGCCATTTTTGTCCCATGACTATATCTCGATGTTAAACTACAAAACTACTTGTCATTTCCGAACTTTCCAGTTGGTTCTGAAGCTTTCGAAACTGCTATTAAGGTTTGTCACCGCTTTCTAAACAACGTTGTGCAGACTTAAACTAACAAAGAAGTAAAACATACGACTTACATTACAAATCGATAAATGTTCAAACATTAAAGCATACGAATTACATTACAAATCGATAAACGTTCAAACATTAAAGCATGCAAATTACGTTACAAACTGATAAAAGTTTAAACACTAAAGCTTACGGGTTACATTACAAATCGATAAAAGTTTAAACACTAAGGCATATGAATTACATTAGAAATCGATAAAAGTTTAAACGTGGAATCATACGAATTACATTCCAAATGATAAACTACTCCAAACCAAGTTTTCCCAAGTCATTGTTAATTTCGTGAAGTAGTGTAGTTGAATTAATTGTCTGTTGTTCCGGATTCATATACATTTCTATTGTTCCCAAGTCATTATAAACTTAGTCGTTTTAATTAAAATGATTTTTTTGGCGATGATTTTTCCCGCCAATGTTTTCCCGAGGACATGTCCGCGGGAAACACTTAGTCGTTTTGAACATCTCATGTATAACGATAGCATCTCAACTCCTCCGTTGAACATCTCATGTACAACGATACCATCTCGACTCCTCCGTTGAACATCTCATGTACAACGATACCATCTCGACTCCTCCATTTAACATCTCATGTACAACGATACCATCTCGACTCCTCCGTTGAACATCTCATGTATAACGATAGCATCTCGACTCCTTCGTTGAACATATCATGTATAATGATACCATCTCGACTCCTCCTTTGAGCATCTCATGTTCAACGATACCATCTCGACTCCTTCGTTGAACATCTCATGTATAACGATACCATCTCGACTCATCCATTGAACATCACATGTATAACGATACATCTCATGTATAACGATATCACATCTCCGAACGAACAGAACAGAAAAACCAGACTGAACCGAGAAAACGGATAAGACCAAACCGAGAAACCGGACCAACCAAACCGAACGGACTGGACCGGACCAAACCGAGAAACTGGACCGACTGGAATGGACAGAACCGGGAAACCAAACCGACCAGACCAGATCAAACCAAAAAACCAGACCGTTGACTCATTCGTGAAAATCTCATGTGTATAACGATAATCTCGAGATCCTTCGTTGAACATATCATGTACAGCGATAACATCTCGACTTATCCGTTTAACATCTCATGTACAACGCTAGCATCTCGACTTCTCCGTGGAACATCTCATGTATAACGATAGCATCGCGACTCATCCGTTGAACATCTCACGTATAATGATACCGGGCCGAGAAACCGGACCGGATCTGACACGAGAAACCGGAAAGTATCCCCGGACAGAAACCGAAGAAATTTAAACATATTAATTAAATAAAAATTAATAAATAATATATATATATATATATATATATAATAAATTATTTATATACTTTATAAATCATATATATATTTTTTATAAATATATTAATTAAATAAAAATATTTTTTTAATTAAAATATTTTCCCCGATGACATGTCGCTGGGGATACAATTTGCCACGTCCCACGATATTTTTTCATTATCCCGGGCCCAATTAAAAAAAAAAAAAATAAATGCATAAACGACAAAGTTAATACATTCACCCGGGGACATGTCTACGGGGAAAGTTGCCGGGGAAAAATATTAAAGTAAAAAGCAGATCTGGTTCATTACTTAGACAAAAAAAGTTTTTATCAAAAAGTTAAAACTACGTCGGCGACCTTGAGAAGAAGAAGAAGACACCACCACCACTGTGCCACTCACCTCCACCATAGAACCCTCCTCCTCCACCGCCATAGAACCCTCCTCCTCCACCACCACTCACTACCGCCACTCACACGAGCACATAACTTAACCCTCCTCCTCCTCTAAACTATAATTTTTTTCTTAAACCCTCTAAATGATAATTCTTTTACTTCTTGTTCTAACCCTCTAAACAGTAGTAGCCAACTCAAGTGATTTTTCTTATTAATGGTTTGATTTTAGTTTTTTTTATTTTGTTAATAAGATGATGATAAGCTGTTAAGAAGGTACAATAAGCTGTTAAGGAGGTTTGATTTTAGGTTTTAATAGTTTTTTTGTAGTTAACAGTGGCAGCCGAGACCGAGCCGAAGGGCGAGAATGAGCCGAGACCGAGCCGATATTTAACAGCTGAGGCGAGTCCACAACCGAAGGTAGGTTTTGTTTTTTTGCCCTTTGGTATCCCCGAGGACATGTCGTCAGCAAACGTTTATAGTTAATAATTTTTGTGTTAGTGTTATATATGTAGTCGGGGATAGCCTAAATCTGACCGTAGCCAAACGCAGCCTACCATTGCCGACCACAGCTGGGGACAGCCTAAAGCCGACCGTAGTCAGGGACAGCCTAAAACAGTATGTTCTCTCGTTTTATACAGATATGGTTTATATATGATTATGTATGAATTGCGTTTGCTTATTATTTTTTGCTCTCGTTGTTATATATGATTATGTATGAATTGCGTTTGGTTAGTTAGTTTTGCGTTTGGTTGGTTTGCGGGTTAGTTAGTTTGCATTTGTTTAGGTAAACGTAATGCAAATATAGTTTGGTTTTGATTTGGAATATGGATATAGTTTGCATTTGGTTAGGTAAACGTAATGCGAATATAGTTTGCATTTGGTTTGGTAAACATAATGCGGATATAGTTTGCATTTGATTTGGAATACGGGTTTGTAATGCGGATATGTTTGTAATGTTGATAAACGGGTTTGTATTATGATAAGCTATTGTTAAACACGAAGCTTTATTCTGATAAATTGGTTTAACAATAGCTTAATTATGATAAGATATTTTAAAACATCTTATCATAATAAGCTGCTTTTAAACAGCTTATCAGAATAAGCTATTTTTACACATCATATCAGAATAAGTTGTTTTTAAACAGCTTATCAAAATAAGCTATTTTTTCTGATAAGCTGTTTAAAAACAGCTTATTGTGATATGAATGTATGTTTGTAATGCGTTTAGATATGCGTTTGGTTTTGCGGATATGTTATTTAAATATGCGTTTGAATATGTTATGCGTTTGGTATTAGTTTTATTAAATGTTTTAGGATTTTAGTGATTTTTTTTTTGAACGGCAATTAGAAATTTTATTAAAAAATGATAGTAAGAAGCTAGCAAGAAAAAGTCACACGCAAATCGATCCAACAGACAAATAGAAAAAGAAAGCAGAATAAGTTCTAACGATACAAAAAAACACGCCACTAAAAACCGAGGTTACTGACAATCTGAGGAGATCCCAAAGCGTACCGCCTAAAAAAAAGACCTCCTACATGGTCGAAGTCGAAACACCCGTATGAAGCGTACCAACATATGCAAGTGAATATTAATCCGCATTCTTTGTTCGTTTCTATAATGCATTGTGTAGGAGAATAGTTTCTTTTACATTGACCATGATACTCCAAATTCTGTAAATCGCTTTGGAAAATAATTCTGTCCACATATGTAATTGCCTGCGAGAGAGAACGACCCTTGAATATTCCATTGGGATCTCTATAGCTCCTGGCATTTTCAGAATCTAATCGTCAGTAATTAGAGGATCCTACATAATAAGCCCACGTAGAACAAGTCTCTTTAGCAATGTTTTAGTTCATTTAACCGGGGGCGTTAGATGGAGACACACTGCTTGAATCATTTGCTAACTTCTGGGATATTAACTTTCAAAAGAGATGTTAGTCGATGGGTTACTTCCGCATTATCTTTCTAATGGTATAATTACTCTCGCATCTACATCTATATTAAAAAAACTTCACCGACAATTCAAGAAGAAGAAGAAGACGAGCCCTCCTCCTCCTCCACTGTGCCACTCACCACCATCACTACCACCACAAAACCCTCATCCTCCACCACCACCACTCACTACAGAACCCACCACCTCCAGCACACTCCAATCACACGAGCAC
Source organism: Tanacetum coccineum (assembly GCA_026074375.1). Lineage (NCBI taxonomy): Eukaryota > Viridiplantae > Streptophyta > Magnoliopsida > Asterales > Asteraceae > Tanacetum > Tanacetum coccineum. The sequence continues at coordinate 46,887 of BQNB010016972.1, read as the reverse complement.
ATAACCCTCATCCTGCTCTAAATTATAATTCTTTTCTTAAACCCTCTAAATGATAATTCTTTTTCTTCTTTTTCTAACCTTCTAAACACACCAAGTGATTTTTCTTATAAAAGGTTTGATTATAGATTTTTATAGTTTTTTTGGGTAAAAAGCTGATAATAAGCTATTAACGAGGTATGATTAGGGTTTGGTTTTTGATTCTTGTTATTTTTTAGTTTTTTTATACATTTTTTTTGAAGTAAACAGAGCAACCGAGACCGAGCCAAGGGGCGAGAACAAGCCGAGACCAAGCCGACATTAAACAGCCGAGTCCACAGCCAAAGGTATGTTCTATTTTTTCCTTTTGGTATCCCTGAGGACATGTCGTCATCAAACGTTTCTAGTTATTAATTTGTGTTTTCGTGTTATATATGTAGTCGGGGACAACCTAAAGTCAACCGCAGCCGATCATAGCCGACCACAGCTGACCACAACCGACGACAACATACCATACCCGAGAAGATAAGTCGAACACATACGGTATGTGCTCTCATTTTATACATTCGTCGTTATATATGATTATGTATGTAGTCGGGTTATATGGAATTTATGTTATATAAACGGTTATATGGAATCTGCGAGTTAGTTAGTATTGCATTTGGTTAGATAGTATTGCGTTTGGTTGGTTTGCAGGTTATGTTAGTATTGCATTTGGTTAGTTAGTTTATATATCCGTGAAATGTTAGTTTTCATTTGGTTTGCTGGTTTGTATATGATTATGTATGTGATAAACAGGTTTGTAATGCGGATATGTGTTTGGATTTAGAATACGGGTTTGTATACATTTGCTAAACGTTTGGTAATCAACTATATCATGCGGATATACGTTTGGATTTGGAATGCAGATATATGATTCTGAATAAGTTGTTGATAAACAGCTTATCAGAATATGTTGTTTAACAATAGCTTATCAGAATAAGCTGTTGTTAGACAGCTTATCAGAATTAGCTGTTTAACAATAACTTATCAGAATAAGCTGTTTAATATAAGCTTATCAGAATAAGCTATTTTTAAACAGCTTATCAAAATAAGCTGTTTTTAATCAGCTTATTTTGATAAGTTGTTTTGTGAAAGCTTATTGTGATTTGGGTTAATTGGTATCTGTTATATGGAATGCGGATATGTTATGCGTTTGGTATTTGTTTTATTGAATGTTTTAGGATTTTAGCAATTAATTTTAGAAAATCTCCGCCTGAAGTTAATCATCCTATAGAAAACCCGTTCAGAATTAATTTATTAGAAATTAATTTTGTAAAGTCCCTTGTTTGGGACTACTTTTTGAATGTTTTGTCTCATTTAGGATATGAATGCGTATAACTGATTTACTATTTGAGATGATTTCGACAGTGTTTCTCCTTTACTCCTACAAATATGTCTTTATACACATATTTGGAGAGTTGAGGAAAAATGCTGCCGAAATTTTCTCAAATAGTAAATCAGTTATACGCAATCATATATGAGACGAATCATTCAAAGAGTGGGTTAGGATTGCCTTCCATAGTTGCACTGAGTGAACAAAACAACTCGTATTCCACGTTTATGAGTTTATGTGTCGAATCGTTTGAATGTGTTTAATTAAGTGCATATAATAACTAATTGCATCGTTAAAACGCAGTTATGGTAATTGATAAGAATTTGACCCGTTTAGATCGTACTGACAAAGGATTTTTTGTTGTTCTTGCCGCATTCCTTGAGCATTGCAAGCCGTTATTAAATAGTTCCGAAAATATAAAATGTCCATGTCGTTTTTGTCGTAATGTATCTTTTGTAAACATCATGGACCTTAAAAACACATTTCCGGAAAAGGGTGGGACCCAAGTTATCAAACATGGTATAACCACGGTGAACTGAATCCTCCTCCGCCAGTGGTACATAACACAACACAACCTCAGATGAGTGACATGACAGCGTGCCTTAATGATCTTAGCTATATTCCTCTGAATAACGAACATAATGAGCCAACTCAAGGAGATATTAGGGAGACAAGAAATGAACTGACTCAAGCTCAATGTAACGAGTTTGAAAAGTTATATGCTAGTGCCAACGAGGAGCAGTACCCAGGTTGTGACTTTATAACTCGATTAGACTTTATGGCAAAGTTTACCCATCTTAAGGTCAAAGGTAAATTGACTGGTTCTATATTCAATGAAACGCTAGAATTTCTCCAGGAGGTATTTCCCACCAGGTTAGGATACAAGCTCCCACCGTCATACAATGAAATAAATAAGACATTTAAAATAATCGGGTTAGGGTACGAGTCGATACATGCTTGTGCAAATGATTGCTTCTTATTTCGGAGCCTCGATAACAAAGATTTTTAGTTTTGTCCGGTGTGTAAAATGAGTAGATGGAAAGACAATAACACAACAGGGAAGAAAGTTCCTAAGAACGTGTTGCGTTACTTTTCGATCATTCCTATACTACAACGTTTATACAAGTCTAATCACACTGCAAAGCATATGACTTGGCATGCTACTGGAAAGTCTACCGAGAATGGTAAGATGCAACATCCGGTTGATGGTAAAGCATGGAAGAATTTTGACACCTGATGCGGTTGTCGTAAGGGACTTCTATAAGAAGTTTTACAACTCCCTAGGCAGAGTACCTAACCGTTGTAGTAGTAGTATAGGCAAGAATCGGGGGTTGTTATCATTCTCTAGGGGAATAGGTTGGGAAGGCTTGATCACGGCGTAACAAAATTCTAAGGATTAAAGGAAGATTCTTTTTGTGTTTTTATATTTTATGAAAGCAGGTAAATCTATAGTTTGAGAGGTTGGTTTGTTTAACTAATAACTAAACTAATATCTAATCTACTGGTGATAACTTTATGATAATTAAATGTATTTACTTAATCATGCACTACTTATCAGATTGCTTCTCCTAATCTTGTTGCCTTGTCACACTTGTGATGATATGTGTAAGTATTTCCTAGGTCATGAACGGATTACACGAACCCGCCGTCTATTTAATATTCCGTTAGGGCAACGCACAAGTAAGGTAGTATGAAGACTATTACAAGGCCCCTAAGAGTACATTAAATGCATGTGAAATATCTTAAGAGGGATCAACCATATAAAGGGGCAAGGTAGTATGAAGACTGTTACCCGATGGTATCCTTTCTACGCACTCGCGTTTCCCTAGACGTGTCTACAGCGATACAGACAAAAGCTGGTTTTCTAGAACCTAACGCGCACAATCATCAATCAAGAAGCAACAATAAAAGGATCTACAATCCGACTTTCATGCAATCATAAGCAAATACAAAGGAGGGTTTAGCCTCGCATGTTATAAAGAAAGCAAAGAGATAAATCAATCACACAACACATAGACATATTGAATGATTAATGATAAATAACCTTACTTGAATTAAAACATGGATTCAAGGTAGTTCAATAGGGTTTTGAGGCCCTAAAAACGACCTATGAAGCTGCTACAAGAGCTAGGGTTCGTCTCCCTAAGTTATACAAAGTTATCCCAAAAGTTACACACTTGAAACCCTAAAATCGGTTTAATATATATAGAGATATCGCTGCGACGGCGTCGCGTTGTAATCTTGACGCCGTCGCTACGTGGACGATTCTAGATCCTCACTAAGTTGGCCACGTCTTGACGCCGTCACTAAATCTCTGACGCCGTCACCAGATGGATCACGACGGTGTCGGTTTAACCCTACGACGCCGTCTCCACGCTCTGTAAGCAATATTTCTTCAAGGATTTGGTGTAGGTCCGTAATCTCGTCTGTTTCTTCTCTAAATGAGCCCAAGTCATGTGAATTCCCTCCAAATGCCATCCATGTGCTAAAATCTTTAAAAAACGATTAAGCACATAATCTGGGCATATTTGCATGATTTAGGGGGTTAAATGACCCCGAAATAGTGTATAAAATGACACCTCATCAAATACCCCTACACTTGAGATTTGCTTGTCCTCAAGCAAATGGGCTTTTCTACCTAGAAAATAGCAATATGAGGGTCATTTAACTTACTCTTTAAAAGTATTTTACAACACAACCTTCTAGACCTCGTAATTAAAAGCATAGAAAGTACATACTAGCACCTCACATAAGTGTTTGGGATTCTCTCTTTCTCTCGGGTGTATAATAAATTATAACATAATAGGGAAATAAAAAATCAACACTCATTACCTGTCATAGCATATAAATTACCGTAGGCTTGGTAAAGGATCAAACCTCCACCGCTGGGCGCAAGCATTATTCATTACTATCCAAGAGGTCTTTTAAAGTGTTGTGGGGTGTAGGTGTAAGATAACATATAATGGAAACGGAAACGGATAGGATAGGATATATTAGGGTGGCTTTTGGTGAATTTGGAGTGGAAGGGTTAGCTAATTATTTATATGAATACACGCTGGTTTGGTTGCTAAGCCAAGACTCGAACGAAGATATACAAACTCTACACAACTCTATATTAATCTCTTTCTTTTTCTTTTCTTGACTCTATGATAGACAAAAACATAAGCAAATGGTAGCCAGTACATTTTTTACTTTTTTTATATACAATTTTTTTTGTACAATTTTACCCTGCCATTGTTTAAACATATAATACATCATGGGGGTTTTTAGATACACCCCGACACTTGGACTTTTACATACTTAATTATTTACAATCTAACTAATGACCCGATTTGAGGTGGATCAAAATAACATGGAGATCATCTAACAAACATATGGGGGTATTGATTTAACTTTTCTTCCCCATTCTTCCGCGAAATAAATACTACCATGAATCCTAATCGTCCTAAAACTGTATTTACAAGGATAAGGACTTAGCAACTGTGTACTCAAATAATTAACTTGGGTTAAAACAATAATGTACTAAAGGTGAGTACATACAAGGTAGGCTAGGGCGATTTGGGTGTAATGATTGGTTTAAGGGTGAACAATGCTCTTCATTAATAGTTCGGCTTAACTAGAAAATTACAAGAACCGTGAAAAAGAATAGGCTTAGAGGGTTGTACTAGGGATATCCTGCACTAAAAATAAGTGCATGGCAAGGGTGTGGGATAGTTATATGATCGGTGTGACCATTGACTTTCATGCATCATAAGAAAATACAAAGGAGGGTTTAGCCTCGCATGTTATAAAGAAAGTAAAGAGGATAAATCAATCCAACAAACACATAGACATATTGAATGATTAAACATAAATAACCTTACTTGGATTAAAACATGAATTCAAGGTAGTAAAATAGGGTTTTGAGGCCCTAAATACGACCTATGAAGCTACTACAAGAGCTAGGGTTCGTCTCCCTAAGCTATATAAAATTATCCTAAAAGTTACACACTAAAACCCTAAAATCAGTTTTGTATATATAGATAAATCGACGTGATGACGTCGCTTGATGCTCCTGACGCCGTCGCCACGTGGATGGTTTTAGATTCACTTTAAGTCGGCAACGTGGTGACGCCGTCGCCAATGTCCAGACACCGTCACCAGATGAATCACGACGGCGTCGCTTTATGCTTATGACGCTGTCTCCAGCCACTGTTTGCATAATTCTTCATGAGATTTGGTGTAGGTCCGTAATCTTGTCTATTTCTTCTCCAAATGAGCCCAAGTTACGTGTATTTCCTCCAAATGCCATCCAAGTGCTAAAACATGAAAACAAATGATTAAGCATATAATATGGGCATATTTGCATGGTTTAGGGGGTTAAATGACCCCGAAATAGTGTATAAAATGACACCTTATCAAATACCCATACACTTGGGATTTGCTTGTCCTCAAGCAAATGGGCTTTTCTACCTAGACAATAGCAATATGAGAGTCATTTAACCTACTCTTTAAAAGTATTTTACAACACAACCTTCTAGAACTTCTAAATTATAACATAAAGGGGGAAACAGAAAATCAGCACTCATTACGTGTCATAGCATATAAATTACCATAGGCTTGGTAAAAGATCAAGCCTCCACCGCTTAAGTGCAAGTATTATTCATTACTATCTAATAGGTCTTTTAAAGGGTTGTGGGGTGTAGGTGTAAGATAACATATAATGGAAATGAAAACGGATGGTATACATTTGGGTGGCTTTGGGTGAATTTGGAGTAGAAAGGTTAGCTAATTATTTATACGAATACACATTGATTTGATTGCTAAGCCAAGACTTGAACGAAGATATACAAACTCTACAAAACTCTACACCAATCTCTTTCTTTTTCTTTTCTTGACTCTATGATAAACATAAACATAAGCAAATGGGAGCCCGTGCACATTTTTTTTACTTTACTTTTTTATATACAATTTTTTATACACTTTTGCCTTGCCATTGCTTAAACATATAATACATCATGGGGGTTTATAGATACACCCCTACACTTAAACTTTTACATACTTTACAAGCAAACTATTCTATGACCCGAATTGAGATGGATCAACATAACATGGAGCTTATTGAGCTCTATTGAGGGTAATACTATTACTCTTCCCAATTTTCATAAATGAATACTATTAATATGTGGTTTAATCATCTATCAATTCATCCCTTAACAAAATGAGCTTAAATGACAAAAAATACATAAAAAATACATTGTATTTGCGTGTTTTATGAATTATATCTTGCAGGTAACGAATATTTATAAAAGGGACAAAAACAAAGGTAAAAAGGACAAAACACGAGCACAAGATTGGAAAAGCGTCGAAAAAATGAAGCCGAAGGCATATTCATTTGTTAATGGGCCAAACCGTACCCATTTTGTAGGTCGGGTCAACCCATTAACATTTGATATATATATAAACCCTTTAGTCTTATATAAATTCCTAAGTCCAAAATACTAAATCCAAATCCATTTAACCCCTTATCCATTTCTTGGCCTAAATAATAACCCAAGCCCAATCCATACCCAGTTCAAGGTCTAAGTCAAAACAATATAAACCCGCGCCATTCACTATTCACCGTCCCTTCCCTTTTACCCTGCAACAAATAACACCAAGTAAAACCAATCCCGTTTCACCCCTTCTAGAAGGCTAAGCTATGACGCTCTGACACCACTTAAGCCACGCTGGCAATCCCCAACATTCTCATTAGTTGGACGTATGTGGACGCAATCTAATGGTTCATACGGATAGATTTTGATTCTAGGGTTGAGATCAAAAGGATTGAAGACGCTCCTTTGGCCTAGAAGCTTCATTCTTATCCTATAAATAGAAAGGATTTCACATAGTAGAAGATATCTAGTGTAGTAATAGAGTAGGATAGATTAGGAGTAGTGTAGCTTAATTTTCCAGCTTAATTCTTACTTATCTCTTGTATTCAGCTTAATGTACTTCTCTTTTTATTAATAAAAGTAATTTTCAGTTTAATTGTGTTCTTTAAATACAGCTTTTACTTATGCAATTTACTCTAATTTCTTTATAAGCTAAAATGCTTACTCAAGCTCTCTTTAAGCTTAAATAAGCTCCTAAAAGCTTATTTGAGCTTGTTTGTTCACTTTCAAGTCAGTTGGTTAAGGTTTGTGGTTTTGAGCTTTTTGGATGATAAGCCTGAAATGGAAGGGCTTATAGGACTTCACCAACTTATTCTTATAAGCTGGAGCTTGTAGATAAGCTCTAAAGAGCAATTCAGTCCTTGTTTGAGCAAAGGACTAAAGTATGTTTACTTTTCCTTATTTTTTCTTAATTTCAATCTCAGCTTATCAAACTGCTTATTATGCTTATTAGTGTTTATTGTTGTTTTTAACGTGCTTAATCTGTTTTATGTTAGCTTAATATGTCTTAAATTTCTAGTTTAGATCATTATAATTAGTTTAGTATGAGTTTTAGTTAAAACTGCCATTTAGGAGTTAAAACTGCTTACTAGTATAGCTTATCTTTTAGTGCTTAACTTTCCTTAGTTTTTGCTTATTTGTCTTTTATATTCTTAGTTCCTAATTTGTTTGTATAAATTAGGGCTTATTTGGATCTGTTTTAGCTTAAAAATGAGATTTCATGTTTAAAAGGGGTGTTTGGGATAAGCAATAGTATAAAGTCAAAATAGGTATTAAAGCTGTTTTAGGATCAAGTTAGTTTTCATTTAGCTCTTATTAAGTCTTGATGAAAGTTTTAATAAGTCTGGAATAGTTATGCTTAGTTTTGAAGTTTGTTTAAACCAAATTTAAGTTCTGCTGGTTCAAAAGTTGAGCTAATCTGATTATTAGCTGTTTTTATAAAACGGATGCTTAAGGTGTTGATTTAGTGCTAAGAATGGGTCTTATTTGGGTTATTAAATCTGTTTTGAGTCTTAAGTCTTTGGAAAAACCTTTTGAGATCTTTAGTTCCAAAACAGACAAGTAACACTAGATTGTTGAGTCATACATTAAAGCCTCTTAATGCAAACCATTTTGTGCTTAGATTGTAGCTTATCTTAGGTTAATTTTGATTAAATTTAGCTTATTTAAGTCTGTTTTCAATCTGTCTTAAGTTTTTAGAGTGTCAAAGTTATTTTTTTTAAGTCTTAAAAGTTAAGCTGCAATTAGTCATTTCATTTTCAAAAAAAGTCCAAAAAATTAGTGTAGTCTGTCATATGTTAGCTGTCTGATCTAGCTTATTTCATTAGATACTTTGCTTAATCCTAGCTAATTTGAGTTAATTTAGTCAAGTTCTAAATCTGTTTTTAGCTTTCAGCTTATTTTATGTGCTTACAGGTTCAAAAACTTAGCTTAAAAGTAGTGTAAAAGTCCTTTTATAGCCCTTTAGAGTCATCTGTCTTATTTCCTTTTTGTTGCTTATCAGCTTATTTTGTTTGTTAATTCCTAGTCATTAGTACTTATTGGGTCTAGGTCAAGATCTGTTTTCAATTTACTCATTTTTCTAATTACTTATTTAGTCTAAAAAGCCAAGCAAGCTTAGCTAATGGTTTTAAGCCAAACTATCAGTTTTAGAATAGCTTTTTCCTGGCTTATTCATAAGTTTCAGAAAAAGTTCCTTCATTGAAAGTGCTTATTTTTGCTTATTCTATAATTGTTCCAAAAAGAAAATAAAAAAAATGTTTTCAAAAAAGGGACTATCAGAGGGCTCGAACCTGTGACCTCCCTTACACAACACACACACACCTTACCAATGCTCCCTTGGGTCTTTTTCATTTAACCTTTACACCCTTTAATTGTTATAGTAAGTTTAGGTTTTGAGCTTAACAACTTATTCAAATTTTCTTAGCTTATGGGTTTTAGCTTTTTGTTTCGTTTTTCTTTGTAATCCTTAGAAATAGTGACTAGTATTTTTATAAATTTTCTCAAAATTTTAGGATTAAGTTTAATATTTTTAATTTACTTTTTAGTCTAATTTAGTTTTAATTAGTTTAAAAATATAAAAAATATTTTCTATTTTCAAAAATTAGTTTAATATATTTTAGTTTAAGAAATTTGCATTTTTAGATTTTAGAGTTTTATTTGGTCTTATTTAGTTAATTAGTTTGTTTAAATTTACTTTAAGTGTTTTTAAATGTCATTAAAATTTTAAATTGCCTTTATTTCTAGTTTAGCGTGCCTTTATATAAATTTTCGACTATTGATTATAATTTAAATAAAAGTGCACGCGATCACGTTTTTAGATTTAGAATCTAAAATTTAAAATATTGAAAATTCAAGCACGCGATCACGAACCGAAACAAGGTTTTCAATTCACACTTCGTCGGGATACGACTTCCCAGGAGATATAATAATTTGTTTGTCTCACACAAATTTTTTTTATCAAACTAGGGATAATCTCTATACTATTTCTTATTTGTTTCGTATTTAGTTATATAGATATATATGTATTTTATATAGTATATATAATATATATATTTACTATATTTATATATATATATAGTTAATTATATGTATATATATATATATATATATATTATATTTATATATTTGACTATAAATATTCAAATCAACTACCATGAAATCTCAATCGTCCCAAAACAGTATTTACAAGGATAAGGACTTAGCAACCGTGTACTCAAATAATTAACTTGGGTTAAACATAATGTATTAAGGTGGTACATACAAGGTAGGCTAAGGCAATTTGGGTGTAACGATTGGTTTAAGGGTTGACAATGTTCTTCATTAATAGTCCGGCTTAACAAGAAAATTACAAGAACCATGAAAAGGATAAGCTCAGAGGGTTGTACTAGGGTATCATGCACTAAAAATGAGTGCATGGCAAGGGTGTGGGATAGTTACATGATCGATGTGACCATAATAACAATTACAGGTTTAAAACATGGGTTAATCATAGTGCCTCTTATTTAGCAAATCCTAGTACTTACTATGCGGTCTCGGGATGCATCACAAAAACAAGTTCTAAAATTTAATATACATTCGGTTATACTCATATAATTTAATACCGATCTCGATGCTCCAGAAAAGGCGACAAAGACTACATGTACACATCCGTAATGACGGAATAGACACATATGACTTTATTCGAACCTTAACTCGAGAAAGCTAAAGGTATAAACTATCTTGGGTATCAATGATAGATACCCGAATTCCCATAGATCTAAAGGCGAACCTCACATTTTTAGAGTGGAATTCTGAGGGTTTTTGTGCTAGTCATACATTATTCCTATCCATGGACGCTATTAATACTCGATTTTCGTCGGTATGTGTCATAAAAAAAATTAATTTGGTCAAAATACCTTTTTTATGCTATGTTTTGATATAATACCATCATTTTAAGGTAACAAAGTAAATGGCAAAATGAAAGGAATAGTTTTTAGCTTATTTCCTCCATACACTTAAGTTGATTTCCCCCTACACTTAAGTTGAACATTGTCCCTAATTTTCTATAGAAATACCTGTAAAAACGAATAAAGGGATAAGAAAACAAGGGAAAAGAAACTAGTACTCCCCTGGTTTGCTCAATAATGGAGAAGAAACATGCGATAACTAGTTAAATCGTCCTCCAAGAATTGTCCAATGAAACTTCCTAAGAACTTCCAAGCTTCTTCTCATCAAATATAACCTGTAATCAAAGACAAAGACAACTACACCAAGCGTAAAATCCATAGGATATATATATATACAATGAGAGTTTAGGGTTTCGACTCTATTAAAACAGTAAAGATAGGATGAGAAAATTGTTAAACTCAGGGTTTTGCAGGTTTATAAAAGAATTTAAACTTTCTTAAGTGTTATACAAGTTATATTTTCAAAAATACTTAAAATTTTCAAGTTTTCCTGTAACTGGGCGATTGACTCCGTCAGGAATATCCTGACCCTGTCACAAGTGTCACGGTGACGGCGTCACGTGTAAATCGTGACGCCGTCTCCACACTCTGTGAAAACTCATTTTTTATTTTTGATAAAAAATTTCCTGCACTCATTCTTATAAGTTATTTTACTGTACAAAATGCTGCATAACAACCTAAGAATTAATAATTCAATCATATGACTCAAAACTGACTCGGATTATTCTAAACAATTTATTTTAAATGTTTGAATTTGGTTCTAAAAACCGGATATTTCCCCTACACTTATTTTGTTGCAAAATACATTTGATTGCAAATAAGACGAAGTTACAAACAAAAAAAGCATGATTACAAAATAATTCAAACATAGTAAAACAAACAATAAAGAATTAAAACACAAGAATATGTCGAAAAAGTAAATATTAGGTTGCCTCCCAAAAAGCGCTTGTTTTTGTTCGAGTCACGAGCCTGACTCTACCCTTATTTGACGCGTAAAAGGTGGGTCTCCCCTACACTATTAATTCAAAGTAGTGGGTGATGAGTAAACGGTACATACCATTGTGATGAGAAGGAGCCATATGTTGAGAAATTTGTTGTTGAAGAATAGACTCTAAACGATGTGCTTCTAGAATTCTACCTCTCTCTACTTTATTTTGCCTATCAAATAAACTAAATTCTTCTCCTAGAGGAGAAACTTCCTTAGATTCTAATCCCCATCATCATCAAGCATCTCCCAATTTTTGAAAAAAATATCAACACCTAGGATAAACACCTTTTTCTAATAAAATCCGGTTAAAATCCATAATGTCCTTTAGGGTCATCTATACTGGGTTATAATAACTATGGCTTGGATACACCTTCTAGCGTTGCTGTAGTTGGAGCTTAGCACTAGAATCTTTAGCCACGTATGTTCGTGTGATATCACGCTCTAGGTTTCTTTTGATTTTGCGCATTATTGGAGAAGAGCACAGGTTATTTTTTGATTTAGGAATTGGACTAGTAAATGGGCCTTTCACTGTTTTATTTATCATATGGATTGGGCTTTTTAACGACCGTTAGTCCATTTAGTATTAAGGACTAACAAAGGACTAACGAAGGACTAATGGTGTAATTGGATTTGGGACTTTTGGTGAAAATGGTTTAACATTCAAGGACCTTTTGGTAATTTTAAGGGTTTGTCTTTACATGAGTTGACCAAGGTTGACCATGGTTGACTTAAGTTGACTCAAGCTTGATAAACACCCGGCTCTTTTGTACTTATTCCGTCTCGTGTTCATTTTTGTTCGGTTTTTGGCCTTCTTCATGTGATATTTGAAATATCCGCACCTACACATCACAAAAGACAAAATACATAATATACAAGCATAATTTGCATTATTTCATCTTTTTAGGGTCATTTTTTGATATAAAACGGATATGTGATTTCTCACATATCAACTATACACACCCTTAGGATCGGAATTTGCCACATGAGGTGAAGGCGGTGTTTGAGTTGTTAAATAATCTACTACCTTCATCCTAGAACTATCTGGACTATGTGATTTGATGGTGTTCGGGGGCTAATACGTCTCCCAAACATACATCTAAGGATGGATTAATACTATATTGAGTACAAGGTTGAGGCTTCCGGTCCAGTCAAAACTATGAACTTGTCCCTATCTAAAAGGCTTTGTGATTACAATTCAAGCCTACTTCCTCTAGTTTTGTTTCGTTCAAAGGTTCTACCTCTATCAGGGTTCCTAAAGTCTTTTCTACTTCTTCCGGGTAAGTCACGGGCGGTGTGTATTCCTCAAATGACGGTAGGGTTTGTGTGGTACTCTCAGGGCTTGTAACTCCTACCTCATTATCCATCGTACTTAGGCTATCTACATGCTCATCATAATCTAACCATGCCATGCACCTAGGTACCTGTACCCTAACCATATCATCCCCAACTATTTGAGCATTTGGATTTGCTATTGTTTCATCAGAAATAGCGCTTGTTGGGTTGCTACATTTTTTTATCATATTGGGCACAATCCTCTATGGCATACCATGCTCCTATATCACTAAACTTCCTAAGATCCCCTTCTGCTGTCAAATTGATGATATGACGGGATAACGAGTCGAGATGTTTAAGAAAGATTTCAATTAGGGTCCATATACTAAGGCCATGATTCGGGACTTTTCGGATTACGTCTTTGAAACGAGTCCACGAATCGTAGAGAGATTCATCTTGATGTTGTTGGAACACCAAGAGTTGATTACGGAAGAATACATCAAACCTACCTACGCTAGAATAACCATACCTATTCATTATAATTTACAAATTTACAAATGTTATGAACAAAGGGCACAAAGAAAAAGATAGACTACAAGAAAGCTAATATGCAGAAATTAAAGTCTCACTTGAAAGGATTCAAGCGAGTAGAACTAACTTAAACTATGATTGAAACCTAACTATTTCCCCACCCAATGGCGCCAAAACCTTGATGCGGTTGTCGTAAGGGATTTCTACAAGAAGTTTTACAACTCCCTAGGCAGAGTACCTAACCGTTGTAGTAGTAGTATAGGCAAGACTCGGGGGTTGTTATCGTTCTCTAGGGGAATAGGTTGGGAAGGTTTGATCACGGTCTAACAGAATTCTAGGGATTGAAGGAAGATACTTTTTATGTTTTTATATTTTATGAAAGCAGGTAAATCTATGGTTTGAGAGGTTGGTTTGTTTAACTAATAACTAAACTAATATCTAATCTATTGGTGATAACTTTATGATAATTGAATGTATTTACTTAATCATGCACTACTAATCAGATTGCTTCTCCTAATCTTGTTGCCTTGTCACACTTGTGATGATATGTGTAAGTATTTCTTAAGTCATGAACGGATTACACGAACCCGCCGTCTATTTAATGTTCTGTTAGGGCAACGCACAAGTAAGGTAGTATGAAGACTATTACAAGGCCCCTAAGAGTACATTAAATGCATGTGAAATATCTTAAGAGGGATCAACCATATAAAGGGGCAAGGTAGTATGAATACTGTTACCCGATGGTATCCTTTCTACGCACTTGCATTTCTCTAGACGTGTCTACAACGATACAGACAAAAGCTGGTTTTCTAGAACCTAACGGGCACAATCATCAATCAAGAAGCAATAATAAAAGGTTCTACAATCCGAATTTCATGCAAGCATAAGCAAATACAAAGGAGGGTTTAGCCTCGCATGTTATAAAGAAAGCAAAGAGATAAATCACTCAACACATAGACATATTGAATGATTAATGATAAATAACCTTACTTGGATTAAAACATGGATTCTAGGTAGTTCAATAGGGTTTTGAGGCCCTAAAAACGACCTATGAAGCTGCTACAAGAGCTAGGGTTCGTCTCCCTAAGTTATACAAAGTTATCCTAAAAGTTACACACTTGAAACCCTAAAATCGGTTTAATATATAGAGATATCACTGCGACGGCTTCGCATTGTAATCCTGACGTCGTCGCTACGTGGATGATTCTAGATCCTCATTAAGTCAGCCACGTCTTGACGCCATTACTAAATCTCGGATGCCGTTACCAGATGGATTATGACGACGTCGCTTTATGCATGCGACGCCGTCTCCACGCTCTATAAGCAATATTTATTCAAGGATTTGGTGTAGGTCCGTAATCTCGTCCGTTTCTTCTCTAAATGAGTCCAAGTTACGTGTATTGCTTCCAAATGCCATCCAAGTGCTAAAAACCTGAAAACAAACGATTAAGCACTTAACCTGGGCATATTTTAGGGGGTTAAATAACCCTGAAATAGTGTATAAAATGACACCTCATCAACACCCGATATCCGGATTTTGCAGCAGAACCAAGAAACGTTCGATTAGGGTTGGCTTCTGATGGTTTCAATCCATTCGGCAACATTAGTCATTCTTTCTGCATGTGGCTGGTCATATTAACAACATACAATCTGCCTCCGTGGTTATGTATGAAAGAGACTTCTTTTATGCTGACGTTGTTAATTCCCGACCCTAAATCTCAGGGGAAGGACATTAATGTTTACGTGAGGCCTTGATTGATGACCTAAAGGATTTATGGGAACTCGCAGGTGTCGAGACAATAGACGCTGCTACAGGCAAGACGTTCAATATGAGAGCGATAATTTTATGGACCATCAATGATTTTCCTGCTTGAAGTAGTTTGTTTGGGTGGAGTGGGCAAGGTTAAATGACATGCCCTACATGTAATGAAGACACTTCATCTGAGCATGTGTTAAGCAAAACAACTTATGTTGGTCATAGAAGGTACTTAAAGAAGCTCCATAAATGGAGGAGGTTACTAAAATTGAATGGTCAAACTGATGACATAGATCCTCCTAGAAAATTTACCCGGAATGTAATCTTGACTCAACTTGATATATTTCCCACACGTAAGAAGGGGAAACATCCAAGTTATGGGGGTGTGAATATAAAACGCAATCCTCTTGTCGAACTAAACTAGACTAAACGATCTATTTTCTATTAGCTTGAGTATTGGTCCTTTCTTACACTAAAACACAATTTAGATGTCATGCATATCGAAAAAACTATGTTGGAGAGTTTCTTGGGAACTTTGTTAATGAATGAAAAATCTAAAGACACCACCAAGGCAAGACAAGACTTGAAAAATCTAGGCATACGAAAGGAGTTGTGGCTCGAACAAAACAAAAACGGGAAGTGCTCAAAGCCTCATGCTAAGTACTCCTTCACACCCAATAACAGAAAAAAGTTTTGTCAATTCATCAAAGCAGTTGGATCCAACTTCAAACAAAAAGTGATTGATAATGATAGTAATATAACGGGCATGAAGTCTCATGACTGTCATCTAATGATGCAACGGTCACTTCCTTATGGACTTCAGTAATACTTAGACACAAACGTTGCAAAGCTAATAATCGAGCTTTGTTCATTCTTTAAGCAAATCTGTGCTCGAACTTTGATGGAGGATGACATGGTGAAAGCTGAGAGCCAGTTGATCGATATTTTGTGCAATCTCAAGCAAATATATCCTCTTGCTTTCTTTGATATTATGATTCACTTGGTTATCCATTTACCTGAAGAGGCTCTTGAAGGCGGGCCTATTCCCTACTGGTGGATGTATCCATTTAAAAGATACATGAAGAAGCTAAAAAATTATGTATGAAATAAAGCTAAGCCGGAAGGTTCAATAGCGGAGGGTTATGTTGCAGAAGAAGCATTGACTTTCTGTTCTCATTATTTTTGGTACGATGAAATTTAATCGTTCATATCGTAATGTAGACTTCCCTCCCCCAACATGTCAGTTTCAGGTGTTCCGATCAATATATATAATGATTGGTAAATGGTCGGTTATTCGGTTAGACCACCAAGAAATGAAGAAAGAGATATTGTATGTACTTCACAACAGTCCTGAAATCGACACGTACCTGGCCAAGTTCAAGAGGTACGCATTTTTATTTTGAAACTTTATTTTCCTAAGTTATCTTTTTGACGACTTATTCTAATATCATGAACATTTTCTGGGAATTTCCTGACAAAGACATGAAACAAGAATTTCCTGGCTGGTTTGGACTGCAGGTAAACTTAAATTTATTATATGTATTTCGATGTAAAAATAATGACTATATATTATTCATCACTATCTAACCCTATCTTCTTCATAGATCCGCCAACGTTACATAGACAAAGACCCAAGTATAACCGACGAGTTATTCGCTTTGGCTTGTGGACCATCATCGACTCTAATCTCAGTTAACTCTTGCGTAGTCAACGGTGTGAGGTTTGTCGTACACAGCCGAATTAAAATAGATAAAGTTTGACATAAGTTTAAAGATAATATGCCGAAGCGAATAAAAGTTTTAGAAATTGACAACGATGTTAAACAGTTATAAATAGCGCTTTCTTGTAAATCGGCCTAATGCATAGCGACAACCAAATAGCAAGCCAAAGACATCCACTAGCTATTCACCTGAGAAAAACATATGCTATAATACGGTCAAAACATAAAATTGAGTATTTTCATAGGTTTGAATTTAGTATTAAAGGTGGACCACAAGTTCACATGTTGCTGTGAATGAAAGTTAATAAAAGATAAACTTCACATAAAAAGGATGTATTTACTGTTGCGTATGCTCATAACACGAAGCTCAATTTAAAAGAAGAATTTTATATGCCAAATAGTATTCCATGCCCTGAAGGTATTTGACCAAGATTACCTATTGACATTCCGACATGGTATTATACGGTTTGTTTGGAACCTTCCAAATATAGTAAGGCTACCTTTACCAGGCATAGGGATAATTACTCTATAGATCTAATTTAAAACATTCACGCTCACTTAACAGTACAGTCGTGTTTTCAAGCTATTGAAGGTTTTTAGATAATTCAGCATTAGTGGTCTATTCGCTACTTAGGCAACACGAAAATCATGAAAAGGAAACGGGGGTAAAGTAAATGTGTCCATAGTTTGAAAAACATGAATGTTTCTCACCTCAAAATAGTAAGTAAAAGTAGTAAAAACATGGGGGCATTATAAACTCACCTTAGCAAAATGAGCAATATGATAATCACGAAGTAGAAGTGGATATAGAAATCTAGACCGACCTAGAATAATAAAAGCTGTCAGAAACACGGGAAAGTATGCAAGAATTGCATTTATATGTTCATAACATAAATACATCCCTTGCGTATTTTGCTTTAGTTTATTTAACAAAAACATGATGAAATGTGGAAATCATTGAGTTTTTCGTTAAGTTTCGGCGTTTACGAAAATTACTATTTTTAGAAAGCTTCTATTTATAGGAACGTTTTTAGTTTCGAGGACGTTATACTGTCCCCTACATTTGGTTAAGTTGCCATAATTTCATAACACACCCAACTAGCCTTAATCACTTAACCTTATATGTCGTTTCTTTTTTTTTTTTTTTGCTAAGATTTCACAATATCTTACTATTTTTAGTAACTTTATCGCTTTTCCCAAAATATGCTAACGGCGTCTTTAAATGATACTAATCAAACAGGTTTGTATGTGTATATATGTTTTGGTAAGTGTTTTAGAAAGTACAAAAAATAATACGAAAGTTGTCCGAATACATATTTTACTATTCACATCAGCACACTATTCATTCGGTTTTGTCGAAAAAATGTTTCAAGTTTCATTTGGCTATAACTTGGTCGTTTTAAATACAATTTTAATGTGGATATAATGTAAAAAATATCTACTCGGAAACTAGCTCTTCAAAAACGACTTTAAGAATAATTGAAAAACATTTTTAGGTCGACCAAAACATCAAAACAAATTTTGCGGGACTAGCAAGCACATTTGTCAAAAACCGCCAACCAAAATCCATCCAAACTTTCACAATCGTTGATAATTCTAGCCTAATCTCCATTCACAACAAAACCACAATGAAACCATACTTAAAACTAACCTAATACCATCATTTTTATTGTTGCAACTCTCATCCCACTCTAATCTCACCAAGAACATAATATTTAACTAGTGAAATAAATGGTACATCATTATTTATAAATCTTGTTTTATATCCTTCAAAAATTTAAAACACAACATATGGATGCATGAATCTTGAAATTTTTATGAAGAACATAAGTTGAAACCCAAAGATAGATTCAAGCGTATTACAAGAGACTATGAAGAACAAGAGCAAACACACAAGATCTATACCCAAAATCACTAGATCTTGAAAAACCCCAAATAATAATCAAACCCTAATTTGTAGATCTTGAATAAAACTCTTAAATCAAAGAACCAATACTTGCAAACACCTTAGGTAACCTTAGAAATGAGCTTAGAATGCTTGGATCTTGATAGAAATCAAAACTATGGAAAGTATATGTGTGTGTATGTGTCGTGGCCAAGAGGAGAGGAAAAAGAGAAAAAGACGAGAAAAATTTTGTTGGTCGGCTTGAAAATGATAATGG
Organism: Tanacetum coccineum; assembly: GCA_026074375.1. Taxonomy (NCBI): domain Eukaryota; kingdom Viridiplantae; phylum Streptophyta; class Magnoliopsida; order Asterales; family Asteraceae; genus Tanacetum; species Tanacetum coccineum. The sequence continues at coordinate 27,746 of BQNB010016972.1, read as the reverse complement.
AGCCCTAAGTATTGATATGTGTTGGTATTTATAGGCCAAGAGCTAGGGTTTTGAGTCACTACTTGATCAAGTAAGCAACCAACATACACCAAGAGTGTGTGTATGTGTGGTTCGGCCGAACCATGGCCACAAGGACCATGTGGTTTAAAATTTTGGTCCATGGTTCATATTATGTCTCAAATTTGAATTTCCAAGTCAAAGGGTGGTGCATAAGTCCAAATTGATTTCATATGTGCAAGTCTTCTAAGGATATGGCTGAAGGATTTGATCTTCCTAATATGTCACTTTACTATATGTTTTTTTTTTTTTTTTTTTTATTTGTTTTTTTGTTTTTTTTTTTTTTGTTTTTTTTTGCACACATGCATGAATATTTCAATAGATGCACTTGTGTTTAATTCAAGACTCATGGTGCATTTGGTTTAGGTTTAGGCGTCAATTATAAGGAGGGGGTGGGATGTGAACAATTTTTGCTTTAACAATATTGAGATGGACGTTAATCTAAAGTTACACGAAAATGGATTTTCGAGTTTCCAGGTTTACGTTAGCGTTGGTCAAAAACACGAAAAAAATTGCAAATTTTAAACGGTTAAAGCGTAAATAAATAAATATGGGAGTGATCATAAAACTACGATACACTTTGAAAGATAAAAAATAACTCATATAATATCCTAAACTAATGAATATCGATGCCGGAACGCGTGCAGATGACGTTTTTAGATTTACGGGGTTTCTACTTCTGGTAAACTGACTGATTCAAACGTAACGTTAAAAAGTCAAAAATAATTGTCAGAAAAGTTAATATTTTCAACCGGAATAAATCGGGGTTTTCACAAAGTGTGAAGTTACATAGACAAAGACCCAAGTATAACCGACGAGTTATTCTCTTTGGCTTGTGGACCGTCATCGGATCCAATCTCAGTCAACTCTTGCCTAGTAAACGGTGTGAGGTTTGTCGTACACAGCCGCTGAGGAAATTAAAAACGTCACACAACTCAAAAACAACAGGCATTTGTTCACTGGTGAGAGGATGCTGATGAGAAGGACGGAGAAATGTATTATGGTCAGCTTGAATAAATTCTCAAGTTTCTGTATATGTCGTGCAAAGTTGTGTTGTTCTGAGTTAAGTGGTTCGACACTAGCAACGAAGGACGTAAACTCAAATGTTTTGTCATTAGAAACAACATAACACAAATCTTGGCATCTAGTGAGTTGTTTAAAGATCAGCAATACATTCTTGAAACACAAGTCAAACAAGTCTTCTATCTTGAAGATATGGCCAGACGACCACTCCATTGGAAGGTCGCCCAAGATATGAATCATAAAAAGTTTTTTAACGGGGGTGTCATAGTGGTAGAGGACGACCATGATATTATACACGACAACAACTCATTTGATCTTGCACTTTCTACTAGTTTGAATGATTTAGATTTTGAGACCTTGAATATAGATGGTCAATCAATGAATGTTGAGGCACCAACAAATATCATTGATGTTGACGACGACGATGATTTTATTGATGATTAAGACATCGTTCTTCATGATTTAGCAAATTTTGATGAAGAAGTACTCGCCAATGATGATGATGATGATGTAGCTATGACTGTTGTTTACTCTAGTGATGAGGAAGATTGATATTGAATTGTAACTTGTAATATGACACTTATTTGAACGAATGAAATTGTTATGGATTGTTTAAATGTGTATATTTATTTGAATGTGTATGTATTTGAATGTCTTCATGCTTATATTATTTTGTTCATGAATTTCTATATGTTATTCTACTTGTACTTGTATAGATGTCAGCAGCAGTAGCACGATGTCACGGTAGCGGTGATGACCCATCTCGTCCCCCTCCACGTCTGATTGGCACCGGTTGCTGATGTAAGAATTTCTAGATTATTTTAATATAAGCATAAACTTGATAACTTGAATCTGCTTGCCTTGAATTTTTATGACGTTATCACTCACTAGAATTTATAGGTGTGGGAGGCCGAAAAGCCACCAGCAGAGGCAGGGGAGGCGGAAGAGATGGAGGAAGCAAGGGGACCCGCAAAGAAACCAGGAACCTCGGGCTCAAGAAAGTCATGAATGGATATGGCCCGCCAAAAATTCGGTCTAATTTTAACGATAAAGGAACGATGCTTCATCTCGATGAAAATGCTGCGCGGTGGAGTAACCTTATCGGCGAGCTCGTCAGCGATTTCCCGATCTACTACCCTTCCTGACACAAAATCAAGGAGGAGAAGAGGGCGCACATCATGTGACGGCTCATGGTCATTTTTTTCGTTTTCCTTTTATATTCTTTTATTATCGTGTTTATTTATTTAAATGTGTATATTTATCTAAATTTGTTTATTTATTTTTATCTCTATATCTATTTTTGTTATATCTAATTGCGGCAACACTTTGACTTAACGCCCCACATTCGCTCCAAGCTTTGGTAAAAAATCTAGCAGGGCATCGAGCAGCATTTCGCCAAGGTCTACGTCGACAACAAGTCATACTTAAAGAAAACCTATTGGAGTGTTACACCCGGCGAGATGCGTGATGTGGCAGATATCAGATCCAGACCTCCCCTGAACGTGGGGCATGCACAATGGGATAGGTAGATTGCCTATTGGCTTGACCCTAAGCACGCTACCCGAGCCACTCAAAATGCTCAAAACTGGGAAAAACGTAAGGTCTTCTGCCAGCAGGGATCCCGCTCATTGGTTGTCCTTCGAGATCAGCATGTAATACATATTAGAATTATTCTACATATATATAGTTCATTATATACATGGTGTGTTGTGATTTGTCATTTTTAATTTGTTTCATCTTATATACATGTGTATGTACAGATGGAGAGCTCCACGACCCATGAGTACCTGTCCCTCATATCGACCTTCTTCGACACTAACACTTATGAGGGCGTATTTACGCAGGATAAGGCCCGGGTTCAATACGTAAGTATTGTTTTTTTTCAAAACATGCACTTTAATGATTTTTCGAGACATAATGTAGTAACCCAACTAATATTTTAATTATCTTGTTTTTTATCACTACATAGGAGGAGATGCTGAGGCAGAGAGATCTAGGAGCCAATACGCCTTTGTGTGTCCCCTACACTAAGGAGGAGATAATGGCCATGTTTAGAAAGGCAAGCAGCTGGGGCACATTTCCAGGGTTGATAGGGTTCTGGCCGGAAAGGGTAAGACCGCCATCTTTATCGACGAGCCTCGAGGTACGTACACTGACACCGAGATTGATGAGATTAAAGAAGAGGCTCAACGGACGGCGTATCTACGACATTTTTTCTGAGGAAGGAAGTCTCGAGAGACACCGTATGTCCAGAAATGCTTACGCAGCATTGAGTCCCACAGGGAGAGATCGCGGTGGGCAGCGAGTGGGAGTGGCGGTTGGTGGGGATGAACGAGATCGGCTCGGGGGCTAGAGGACGCGGGGATGAGGACGCCGGCAGGGAACATTTTATATATGGGTACGTATATGCTATTTTGTGTCTTGAAGTATATTTTGGTGACTCGTATATAGTTATTATACATTTAGAACATGTTATATAAACTTTTGTTGACTTGTATCTTGCAGATATTGCAAGTGTTATGTCTAGGCAACCCGTTTTGTAGACGTTGTAATGTTTTAGGCAGCTTTGTGGTGTTTAGCATATATATACAAGTCGTTGAGCCGTTATAATGTTTTGTGGTTGTGTACAAGTTGTAATGTCTTTGGGTCGTGCATAGCATGTTTTGTGGTTATGTACAAGTTGTAATGTCTTTGGGTCATGTATAGCATGTTTTGTGGTTGTGATATAGTTTTAGATTTTGATAGATTTTTCCAAAAAAAATTTCGGAAAAAATCTGAAAAACGCCTGCTGCGCAACAACATCCATCTAGGAGCCGGTGACATGTTGCCGGGGAAAGTGGCATATGTCACTGGGGATTGTATCACCCCAATTAGCATAGTCAACCGGGTAAATTTCCTTATATTTGACTTTTATTGTCTATTAATTAATTAATTAATTAATGATAAATCTTTTCCCCATGGACATGTCGTCCGGGAAAAGATTTACCAAACCATAAATTTTGTTGACTGAAAATTGTATGAGGCCCACGTCGTCGCCGGGGAATATCGTCAAGGAATCACTTACCGACGTGGCTTCCCCGAGGTTGTCTTCCCGACGACATGTCGCCGGGGAAAAATTTCCTCGGGGACATGTCGCCGGGGAAAACACCCAAATGTCGTCGGGGAAGCACTCGAATATTGTAGTGTTGATCGGTTCAGTTATCGGGTTGTTCGGTAAAAATTTTGGTCAACCTGAAAACCGAACCAAACTGAAAACTGAATTTGAATTCGGTTTGGTTTTTGGGTTGACTCGAATAACCTGAATTACACAACTTACTTAAAAATAATAATAATTACATAAATATTTAGCAAAAAAAATATTTCAAGCATAAAAAGTATTTTTTTTATTAGGATAATTTTTAACGATCATGAAGAGCAATCAACGCAGAATATGTTTGCAAGTTTTGACATGTTCTAGAGTGAAAGCAGAATGGTTAGAATCCATTCACTATACTGATACAACCAGAGATTCCAACATGAAACAGGAAAGAATAAGATGGGACTTCGTTACAAAACTACCTAAAACGACAAGAAGCGGACCTGACATAATTTGGGTCATTGTAGATCACCTAACCAAATCACACATTTACATCCCCACCGAGAGCAATAGATTATGTTATGGAAACCCTTACAATAAGGTTATATATAAAGAATAGTCTCACGGCATGGAGTGCCGATATCTAGTCATCTCAAATTGTGTCAGTCCTATCACATCCGATATGGCATTTATGCAGAATGCTTTTTTGGTACTTAATTAAGACAAGAGTATGACATATCATCTCGAAACTTATGGATAAAGTGAAATGAACCATGCCAAGACACTCTAAAGACATGCCTTTGAGCCTGTGTTATAGATTTTGGAAAAGGTTGGAAAAGACAGCTTACCATTGTTAGAATTTCTTACAATAACATTACCATGCACATATGTTGGGATGTATTTTTTGAGTTTTGATAAGACAAAAACATATTAAAGATAAAAGGACTTAAAAACAAAATAGGAATTACTATCAAAAGATGGAAGATTACAGAAGATTTTCCTAGAAGATAATAGAATAATAGGAAGATTTAGTTGTTTCCTAATACTTATCCTTTGTAAACCTAATATCTCTAGTATATAAAGAGATACAGGTCGTATAGTTTTCTGTGTGTCAAAATGTAAACACCAAGAAAGTTGTGCTGTGTGTCCTAAGGCCTTCAAGGTCCTCGTAAAATAAGTAACGCCTAGAATTTTAGTGTGTTTTCAGCCTTAAAGACTTTGATTCATTATTATAGTTTAGATAACACAATCATAGATTGATCTCTAGAATTGGGTCTGTTAGGAACGTTTGATTAATAATAAGAAACACCTTGTTAAATACATCGTTCTTGTTTTAATTCATATATACATCTATGTTTAATGTTATTGTTAATCCTAGATATAAGATCTAAACAATCTGAGCTTAACAACGATCTTTAGGTTTCCACAATTGGTATCTAGAGGCCAGGTGTGAGAGTGTGGTATGTGTTTTGTTGCTCGTGGCTCGTGAATCCAGGTCTACAAGGTTTTTTGAAGAATACCTTAAAAACCCCTAAATTTTTCAAAAAATCCGATTTGTGGTTAAAAAGTTTAATAGGGTTTTTGAAAGTTAATTGATATAACAATGCTTATAATACATCCTCTGCTATCCTTAATTGGTATGTGATACGATTGTAAATCATGGTTACTTTTAAGGGTTTCTTGATGAAGGATTTGATTCGTTATTTGTCTACATATATATGATCTCGTCATTAGTGTTACAGAAATTTTCTAGGCTGAGCTCGTTACTGTTTGATCTTATGATTCATGAATATATGTTATACGATCGTAGGATGTCACTGCTCATGAAGATCTGATGTTTTCTGCACATCCTGGTAATTAGTTTCTTAATAAACGTTTGGTTTAATTTTGGTTCAAGAAGGAGTGGTTAATTTCTACTTATTGGCATTTAAAAACAACTTTTTAGGGTTTCTATTTTATAAATCGTGCTGCTAACCATGGTCGTTATTATGGAACCATATTACTACCGATATGATTGTGTAGTTGCTATTGTTTGTACTCATTGGCTGGTGAATTATTATATTGAGTATGTTCCACATAATGCTTCAACAAGGGAAATGAAGATTATGTGAGAATAAAGGTTTAGTGAAATGAGCAATTCAACAGGATGCATCAAGACAAGAAACCATAAAAGTATTATATCAGAGAACAGTTTTCAATGAAAAGAAAAGTAAGGTAATACAACATGTTTCCCATACAAAAGATTTCGTTGGTGGATAGATTTATTATAAAGGGTCACGTGTACCAAAAATTCAAAGTTTAATACATTTGGGTCTGTTATCATGTGCTTTTAGTACAGTTCAAACATGCTATGAAAAGAAAAGGTACTTTTCGTTAGGGTTGCTCATGTGGAGTATCGTATATATATTAATATATATATATATATATATATATATAATATGATATATATATATGATAATATATTTATTCTAATCATAGGTTGTGATTGGTTCAAAGTTTAATACAGTGACGTGCAAAAGGTGGATTACAAAGTGGCAACAGTAGTAATTGGGGTTAAAACTTGCTCGTTTATAAACGTTAGTACTTGTGGTTAAAACTGCTAACATCCCATAACGAGTTATTACTGCGTCCTGTCTATGTTAATACTACTGCTTTCTCTTGTCCGAGAAGCTTTTTAAACTGCCAATATGGTGTCCAAAGAAAAGAAGTTTATACTGCTTAGTTTGGTTTGAATATCAGGATGACAAGCATGTTTTATGGTTTCTCAGGCTGAGTTATGTTTTTGACAACACACACAGATGTTGGTTTTTGGAGGATTTGGTTTGATTTTAAATGTTCTCAAAGTTTAAAAGGCTCGTATTTCTTGGATTATTAGATTACGAGAAGGATTATTTAATCACTTATTTGGAGTTGAAGTGGAGTTCCACAGTTTTTTATTCAACATATCTCAAAGGCTTACAACATGTGAAGATAACATGTTCGTGCTTAGAAACCGATGTGACGAATACTTGACAAATCTAGCAAAGAGGTGAGCGATTTTTTTTATTTTTTCTTCCTATTTTTTAAATGCACATGCTGTACATTTGCTAACACTTTGGTTAAGTGTCTCATAAAGATGAGGATTGTTGTCAAGAGGTTGCGATCTACTAATACTTTGGTCTTAGTATAGAAGTTTGACGTCACGTGGATAATACAAATATAAGACACCAGTTTAGGTTGTTCAACATCAGCATCAAGGTTCCAAGAATACTTAGTTTTCTTCATCACTAATCATTACAAGAGCCTACATTCAAGAAATGGATTAACAAATGGTTTTAGGGGAAGCTTAAAGTTAAATGTTTAATTCATTTATATGCTACATCACGGTGAAGTGTTTTAACTACTGCTAGTTATTATTACTGACTGCAGTTTAGATTTCAACGCTCAGTTTCATATTATTTTTAAGGCGCGTCATGAAGGTATTTAATTGAGTGGATGGAAGGCTGGTTAGTGAAGTGTGATAGTAGATTTGTGGATGTCGAAATCAAAGTTGCATACTTCGTCCTATTTATTATGTCAAAACATGGAGAAGAAGATTTACAAAGAGATGTGCAACTGACAAGATCTTGGTGGAATTGCATAGATCCTTATTCTTTCACATATATTACTACATGGGAATTTCGTGCTTATTTTGGTTTTGTCATAAATCAACTAGGGCAGAATGTTGGAATTTAAATTTTGATTTGATATGACAAAACATATGAAATATGGAGGACTTAAAAGACAAAGGAGGAATTCTTCAAAAGATGGAAGATTACAAAAGATTTCCTAGAAGATAATTGTAAAAATTAGGAAGATTTACTTATTTCCTAATACTATCCTTTTAAAACCTAATAACTCCTAGTATATAAAAGAGATATAAAGGTCATATATTTTTTTTGTCAAAAGATGTAAACACAGAAAAGTTGTGTAGTCTAGGCGTTAAGAGTCCTCTAATTGGACACCTAGATTTGTATGGATGTCAGCCTCAAGGATCTTTGATTCCTTGTTATAAGTTATATGATAACACGTTCTAGAATTAAATCATCTAGAATTGGGGTTAGATTAGGAACTTGGTTATTATGAAGAACACCTTGTTGAATATCAATTGTCCTTAGTTAATTCCGCTATACATATTCCTACGTTCAATGTTATTGTTAATCCTAGATATAAGCGAACTAAACCAATCTAAGCTTACAACGAATTTAGGTTTTTCCACCACATATTAAGGCAACACCATCCGAGGCACTTTATGGTCAAAAAAGTGCAAGATCACCTGTCAGCTGGGCCTAAGTTGGAGATGTTCAGACTCACGGTACCTAGATATAAAAGACCATGAAAACCATCAAAAAGATAGTATTAAATCCCCGACAACGCTTGCAAGTTGCAAGAGATCGGAAAAGGAGTTATGCCAATGTAAGGCAAAAGCCTTTGAATTCAAGAGTTGGAGATCCGTGTATGTTGAAAGTATCACACCTTGAAAAGGTGTCATTCGATTCGGTAAAACGAGGAAAAAGCGTAATCCACGTACGTTGAACATTTAAAACCTTAAAAGGGTCGGCCCAGTGGCATACACACTTGAGCTTCCTGAAGAAACTTAGTAGTGTCCACAGTACTTTCCACGTTTATAATCTAAAGAAATGCCTATCTGATGATCTCTCTGTCAAGCCAATTGAAATAGCTCGACTTGAAGACACACCAATTTTAGGAATAACCATAGGAAATCATGGGATCAAGAAGTTCAGGCAACTAAACAAAGTTGTAAACCTCTAGTCATAGAGTAAGATGGAAGCTCTAAAAAGGGACCAAGAATTTACATGGGAACGCGAAGATCAAAATTCGTGCCAAGTATCCGCATCTATTTTCAACAACACCCGACATACACCACAATCTCCAGGAACGAGATTTATTTTTAAGGTTAGAGACTATGAACAACCCACAATTATCATCAATGTAATATATCCAACTATTAATTTATGCAATTGTCATCAATGAAATACTTTACATAATAATAAGTATATAACCATTTTTCACGGGAATATTTTTGCTTTATTCCACCTATTATGCAACGTAACTTGCATAACCTAAGTAAACGAGCTCACGCAACCTACCTATGCCAATTTCATCAATGTTTATTATAACAACCCATAATTTTCTAGTATTTCATCAATGTAATACCTACTTACTATATTAAGTACTAATTTTTCACGGTAATAAAATTTCATTTCATTCTATTTCATTACGTATCATAGTTTACATTTCTAAGTTAACTGCGCCCCCCCCCCCTCACGCAACCTACCTATAACAATCCTATCTACATATATGTCAAGAAAACATTTATAACTTTTCAAGTCAATATCATACTACTCTTTTTTTACAAAGTAACATTACTCATAAAACTGTACCATTTGCAACGTTTATAAACAAGAACAGCTTTAAAAACCATTAACGTTTAAACGTTTAAACCCTAATTTTATATAAAGTACACATTCAAAAATGTAATGTACAAATCATCTAAAAGCACATGTACAAGTAATATAACATCTCATTTGAATCACTTTTCCCTCTAAAATAAGGTACAAGTCCTTTAAAGCATAATGTATAAGTCATTACAGCAAGACATCTACAATAGCCATTTTAAAACCTTTTGTTTTCTAAGAAACTTGTATAAACTAATAAAAGTACAAGTGTACAAAGCAATCATGCACTTCATTTACATCTATAACATACTCATATTCCTAAAGATTATCATGAAATCAAACCTAGAAACCCTAACACCGAGCTAAATACTAAACCGTACCCGTTTAAATGGGTATTTAATCCATTGTAAACCCAAACAGTTACCCTCAAATAAAATTAAGTACATAAATTAACAACAATAACAAATCAGTATTCCATCATTATAACATCTTAACACAGAAAATTGCAGCCAAAAACCCTAGTTCGAACCCTAATCCAACCCGCGACCCATTTACTCATGTTTACCCATTTTGAACTCGAACCACTAATCAAATATTGTATTAAAACTCTAAATAAAAACCTTACGATCATTTATGACATCCTTATATCACCAATGCACTCGAAATCTAAGCATGAAAACCCAAATCGTGCCCTAACCCACTTCACTTGAACCCGCGACATCTTTTTAGCTTATTTAGACCCATTTTAATAACCAACCATGCAACCACACATTTCAAGCAGCTCCATCACCATCTACAAGCAGCTTACAAGGCTTTCTTTTCCATTTCTTGGCTACAAATCAAGCCACATCCTTCCTTTTGCTCCTTAACAAGCCTGCGGCTAAGAAACCTCACCTAAGACCCCTCTCCCACACCTCCACCAAAATTTGCTACTATCCTAACTCATCCCAAAGCTGAATCTTATCACCTGCAGTGCCTTAACTTAGCCAACCAAGTTCCCTTGGGCCTTCAAGGTCCATTCGACATATAAATTAGACTGCATAACCTTCATTCTAACTCACACCATCAATCTTTCTTCTATAACCATCAATGGCGTCCAAAGTATGATCAAGGAAGTCCCAATGAGATCAAAGAGCAGAAAACAAGTGAAGAAACAAAGCCTTGAAGCCCCAAAGAAGTTAAACTAGGCGTACGAAAGCAAAAGTCCCATTTTCGACCCATTTTTGAATCCTCAAGCTCAAACCCAGGTTCTTTAAGCTCATGATCTGTTCTATAACTTTTATAATATTCATATGATCCTAAATGTACTCTTGTTTCAAGCTTTTAACTCAAAAATCACTCGTTCTTGAGTTTTGATCCAAAACGAAACCCACGAAACCCTAATTTCATGTTTTTCTTAAATCTATAAGCTAAAATGTAACAACCCCCAAAAAAATTATTGACAACGCCGCGAATACCAATTGTGTTGTGCAACTGTCATAATACACAGCGCCTAGATACTAACGAGAACGACCTCTAAATGTGCGTTTTTGTAAAAACAATCTCGATGATTTCTGAAATCAAAATAACTAGTTGTCCCATAATTCGAATCACAATGAAAAGCTTGAAAGCAACACAATTACATCCAACGAGAATTGATCATTTGTAAAATCCAATATGAAATCTTGTCAATATACACTCCAATGCACATCAGATAAATCCAAGCATTTAATTCCCCTGAAAAAACATTCTTAAAAACGCAACATAAAGTTGGTGAGTTCATAGGTCAGTTTTAGATATGAATAATAAACCCAAAGGATTCCAAAGTAATCCGATGACCATTTAACTCCTTAAATGTCCTTTCAAAATATATATATATGATTTCTAAAATCAACAGTTGCAAAACATGCCAGACCATTTAAATCTCCAAATAGTCGCCAAAACGTATAACATAGGACCACAAGATTTTCCCCGTGATAAAGCAAACTGCAACTATCACAAACATATAAACTTCCCGTGATGAAACAACAAATGCAAACATCACGAAACCCTGATTACGTTTCCTAAGCTCATGACACTGAAGCTCGACGATCTTTCTTGCAATAATATATATTGCATTTCTGCCCCGATTAGATGTCTAACCCGAAACATCTCCAAATTCGACATGCTATAACGTTCGTTCCCGGTGATGTCCTAGTCACAGCCTAAACGGGGAGGTCGTCCCAAATAGATCTATTAAATAACATTCTACTGCTCACATAAAGTAATTCAAAACTGACATCTATGCAATTGAAGTTCATGATAAAGGGTGGGCTCACTAGGGTTATCCGCTACTATTAGGCAACACGTAATCATAATATAAAATTGAACCACTTGTGTCCATTTATAAAACGATGCATATTTTCATCCCAAAAGTATATATAACCGTTATCCAAAACGAGTAAAAGTGAGTCTATTAAACTCATAAATATACCAATAAAAACAATCACAAGTTATAATATACACAGTAAGTAAAAGAGTTGTAGACAAGCATGTATTCCCCCTCGCGGTTTATAAACATCAAATAAGATACAAAGCGGCATGTAAAGAACGTCACCTCGAATAACGTAGAACCGAATGACAGGATAGGCACTAAATATGCACAATACGAACGAAGACGAAGCGGCTCGAACAAGAAGTTGCCAACTAATCTTAACGGCTACGATCCACTAGCCTATGGATAATATTTGGGAAATAGGTGTATCCCCGTGACTAGGTCACATCAACACGACCCATTGATAAAGATTTAGATTCTCAGTTGTAATAGATCTTGTGGTAGGTTACATAAATAAATTGAAAATAACCCAAAAGCGTTGTAAAAATCCGTATATATTTCATGTGAAAAATAAACCTTTATATAACTCATAAAGACACACAAGCCAAAGATAATGTGACGTATATAATGCCTTGTAAGTATATATAATAAGTGTGAGCAAAATAATTAAAACCAATTAGATTTTGACTCATATTTCTGAATCACCACTTAATTAATAGAAGTTCTTGTAAAAACGTAATCGAAACGTTTTAAGATTACCAATTAAGTTACCCAATATGTTAGTAAAGCCTTATACAACAATTTTTGTTACCCACTAGCTGATAATTAAAAATATAAAATAATGTTTTAATAAGTTATATATACCGTTCCTCACGTGTCGTGACTAAAAACAGTGTCGAGCTCATTGTAAAAGAATAGTTTTTCGTTCGTTAGGACAACGAACGAAAAACTATACATTTTACAATGAGACGAACTGTTTTTAGTCCACGACCCTTCGATGAAACGAAATATAACTATAAAACATTATTTTATATTTTATAATTTATCAATCTAGAGGGTAACCCTTAAAAATTTAGTTGTAAAATGCTTTACCAAACATAGGTAACTGTTAAATGGTAATCATAAAAACGTACGATTACGTTTATACAAGACTTTCAATTAAAATTAGGAGGAGATTTCAGAAAATGAGTCAAACTAATTGGTTTAATTATTTTGCTCACACTTATTATATAATACTTGCAAGGCATTATATACGTCACATTAATCTTTGGATTGTTTGTCTTTATGAGTTATATAAGGGTTTATTTTTCACATGAAATATATACGGAATATATTACACGCTTTGGGTTTATTTTCAATTTATTTATTTAACCAACCACCAAACTATTACAACTTGGAGAATCAAAATCTTTATCAATGGTCGTGTTGAAGTGCCTATTCATCGGGGAACCCAAATACCATATCCTAGCTAGATGGACTTAGCCGTTAAGACATAAGTGGCAACTTCTTGATCGAGCCGCTTCGTCTTCCGTTCGTATTGTGCATATTAGATGCCTATCTGTCAATCGTTCTACGTCATCGAGGTGAGTTTCATAACCTCGCTTTTCAATCTTTTGAATGTTTATAAACCCGCGAGGGGGACACATGCTTGTCCTACAAACTCTTTACTATACTGTGTTATCTTATAACAATGTATTGTTTTTTAAAGGGATAATATGAGTTTAATAACACACTATTACTCGTTTTGGATAACGGTTATATATACTTTTGGGATTAAATTATGCATCGTTTTTATAAATGGACACAAGTGTTCAATTTTAAATATTATGAATTACGAGTTCTAAGTAGCGATAACCCAAGTTGAGCCCTTTATCATGAACTGTCAATTTAAGATTTGTTGTTCATTCCAATTATGTGAGCGCGAATGTTTATAAATAGATCGTATTTTGGAACCGACCTCCCCTCGTTCGGAGTGACTAGGTTATCACCGGAACGAACGTTATAGCATGTCGAATTTGGAGATGTTTCGGGTTAGAACCAATCTAATCGGGGCAGAAACTGCAATATATATTATTGCAAGAAGACGTCGAGCCTTTAGTGTCAAGTGCCTTTAGGAAACATAATCAGCGGTTTCTTGAATGTTTTGCATTTTTTGTTTTTCATCACGGGAAGTTTAATGTTTGATAGTTGCAGTTTGGCTTTATCCCGTGGAAAATCTTGTGTCCTATGTTATACGTTGGCGACTATTTGGATATTTAAATGGTCTGGCATGTTTTGCAACTGTTGATTTTAGAAATCATATATATATATTTTGAAATGACATTTAAGGAATTAAATGGTCATATATACTTTGGAAACCTTTGGGTTATTATTCATATCTAAACTGACCTATGAAACACACCGAAACTTTATGTTGACGTTTTTAAGCATGTTTTTCTCAGGGGAATTAAATGCTTGGATTATCTGATGTGCATTGGAGTCTAAATTGACAAGATTTCATACTTGATTTCTCAAATGATCAAATCTTGTTGTGTTGCTTTCAAGCTTTCATTGTGATGCAATATGGGACAAATTATTTTGATTTCAGAAAATCACGAGATTGTTTTACAAACGACACCTAGAGGTCGTTCTCTTGTATCTAGCGCTGTGTATTATGAAGTAGCACCCCAAGTGGATTCCGCTGCGTTGTCATATATTTGGGGGTGTTCCATTTTAGCTTATAGATTTAAGAAAAACACGAAATTAGGGTTTCGTGGGTTCGTTTTGGATCAAAACTCAAGAACGAGTGATTTTTGAGTTAAAAGCTTGAAACAAGAGTACATTTAGGATCATATGAATATTATAAAAGTTATAGAACAGATCATGAGCTTAAAGAACCTGGGTTTGAGCTTGAGGATTAAAAAATGGGTCGAAAATGGGACTTTTGCTTTCGTACGCCTAGTATAACTTCTTTAGGGCTTCAAGGCTTTGTTTCTTCACGTGTTTTATGCTCTTGGATCTCCTTGGGACTTCCTTGATCATACTTTGGATGCCATTGATGGTTATAGAAGAAAGATTGATGGTGTGAGTTAGAATGAAGGTTATGCATGTCTATTTATAAGTCGAATGGACCTTGAAGGCCAAGGTAACTTGTGGCTAAGTTAAGTGACACATGCAGGTGATAAGTTCAGCTATTGGATGAGTAAAGGAAGTAGCAATTTGGTGGAGGTGTTGGAGAGGTCTTAGGTGGAGGTTTCTTAGCCGCGGCTTGTTAAGGAGCAAAAGGAAGGATGTGGCTTGATTTGTAGCCAAGAAATGGAAAACAAAGCCTTGTAAGCTACTTGTAGATGGTTATGGAGCTGCTTGAAATGTGTGGTTGCATGGTTGGTTATTAAAATGGGTCTAAATAAAGCCAAAAAGATTTCGCGGTTTCAAGTGAAGCGGGGTTAGGGCACGATTTCGGTTTTCATGACTTAGATTTATCGAGTGCATTGGTAATATAAGGATGTATTAAAGACGTAAGGTTTATATAGAATTATAACAATATTCAATTATTGGTTCGAGTTCAAAATGGGTAAAAATGAGTAAATGGGTCGCGGGTTTGGATTTAGGTTTCAGAACTATGTTTTTGCTTGCATTTGGTGTATAATGATGTTATAAATGATTGGAATAAGATTTGTAATTTGAAATTTATGTACTACATATTATTTGAGTAATGGTTTAGGTTTAAAATGGATAAAAACCAAGAAACGGGTCTCGGTTTAGTATTTAGCTTGGGTTAGGGTTTCTAGGTTTGATTTCATGAAATCTTATGAAATGAGAATGATATAGAATGTGAAATGAATGCATGATTTGCCTTGTACCTTGTACTTTATTATTTTAACAAGTTTTCTTATGAAAACAAAGGTAAAATGGCTTATTTTGATTCATGCATTAATGACATTAACAATTATGCTTTAAATGATTGTACTTAATTTTAGGGGAACAGTATATTCCAAATGAATATGTAATATACTTGTACATGTGCTTTTTATTGATTGTACATTCATTTGAATGTGTACTTTTATAAAATTAGGGTTTAAACGTAAACGTTAATGGAATTAAAGCTGTCTTGATATAACGTAGCCAATGGTAACATATATGAGTACTGGTACTTTGTAAAAATGATATTATGATATTGACTTGACATGTTATAATGTTTGCTTGACATATATGTAGATAGGATTGTTATAGGTAGGTTGCGTGAGCTTTGTTAACTTTAGAAATGTAAACTATGATACGTAATGAAATAGAATGAAATGAAATTTTATTACCGTGAAAAAGTAGTACTTAATATAGTAAGTAGGTATTACATTGATGAAATACTAGAAAATTATGGGTTGTTATAATAAACATTGATGAAATTGTCATATGTAGGTTGCGTGATCTCGTTTACTTTGGTTATGCAAGTTATGTTGCATAATAGGTGGAATAAAGCAAAAATATTCCCTGAAAAATGTTGTACATAATTTAATATAGATAATACAATTGATGACCAATTGCATCTAATTTAATAGATGGAGTAATTACATTGATGAAAATTTTGGGGGTAGTTATAGTCTCTCAACTTAAAATTAAACTCTCGTCCTGAGATTTATTTTATGTCGGAGTGATGTTGAAAATATTGCGGATAACTTGGCACGAATTTGATCTTCGCGTACGCCATGTGAAATTCTGGTCCTCTTTAGAGTTCCATCTTACTTTGACTAAGGAAAATTACAACTTTGGACTTAGTTGCTTGACTTCTCGATCCATGATTTCCACTGGTTCTTCCATAAAATTGAGTGTGTCATCAAGCCGAAGCTCTTTCATTGGAAAGACGAGAGATTCATCAGATAGGCATTTCTTTAGATTATAAACGTGGAAAGTACTGTGGACACTACTGAGTTCTTCCGGAAGCTCAAGTGTGTATGCCATTGGGCCGACCCTTTTAAGGATCTTAAATGGTCCAATGTACCGGGGATTAAGCTTTCCTCGCTTTCCGAATCGAATGACACCTTTTCAAGGTGATACTTTCAACATAACACGATCTCCAAAAGGCTTTCTCCTTACATTGGCATAACTCCTTTTCCGATCTCTTGCAGCTTGCAAGCGTTGTCGGATTTATACTATCTTTTTGATGGTTTCATGTGCTTATCTCTGTACCCGGGATTGAACATCTCCAACTTTGGCCCAGCAGACAGGTGATCTGCACTTTTGACCATAAAGTGCCTCGAATGGTGTTGCCTTAATACTGTGTGGAAACCTAAAGATCGTTGTAAGCTCAGATTGTTTAGATCTTATATCTAGGATTAACAATAACATTGAACGTAGAATATGTATAGCGGAATTAACATAAGAACAATGATATTCAACAAGGTGCTTCTTCATTAATAACCAAACGTTCCTAACAACCCCAATTCTAATGATTAACTTACGAGAACATGTTATCTAAACTATAACAAGGAATCAAAGATCCTTGAGGCTAAAACACATAAATTCTAAGTGTCCACTTAGAGGACTTAACACCTAGACACACACACTTTTCTTGAGTATTACATCTTTTCGACAAAAAAAAATAATGACCTTATATCTCTTTTACACAAAGATATTAGGATTACAAAGGAAAGGT
This sequence comes from Tanacetum coccineum, assembly GCA_026074375.1. Taxonomy (NCBI): domain Eukaryota; kingdom Viridiplantae; phylum Streptophyta; class Magnoliopsida; order Asterales; family Asteraceae; genus Tanacetum; species Tanacetum coccineum. The sequence goes on along the minus strand of BQNB010016972.1, from coordinate 10,230 downwards.
ATTAGAAATAATAAATCTTCCTATTTTTACAATTATCTCTTAGGAAATCTTCTGTAATCTTCCATCTTTTGAAGAATTCCTCCTTTGTCTTTTAAGTCCTTCATCTTTCATATGTTTTGTCTTATCAACTCAAATATAATTCCCAACAATCTTCCCCTAGTTGATAATGACAAAACCAAAATAAGCACGAACTTCCCCTGAAGCTAATATATATATGAAAGAATAAGGATCTATGCAATTCCACCAAGGATCTGTAAGTTGCACATTCTTTGTAAATCTTCTTCCCCTTTTGACATAATAAAATAGTGGACTAAAGATGCAACTCTTGAGTTCGACAACCACAAATCACTATCACACTCCTAATCCAAGCTTCCATCAACTCAAATTACCTTCCATGACGGGCCTTAAAAATAAAAGCTTGAGCAGTAAATCTTAAACTACAGTAAAAAATTACGAAGCAGTAGTAAAAACCTTCACTGTGATGTAGCATAAAAAGATTAAACATTATGTAACTTTAAGCTTCCCCTAAAACCCATAGGTTAACCATTTCTTGAATTAGGCTCTATGTAATTGAAATATTGATGAAGAAAACTAGTTATTATGAACTTGATGCAGAGAAGTAAACAACCATAAACTGATGTCTTATAACTGTATTATCACGTGACGTCACCTCATACAAAGACCAAAGTAATAATAGATCGCAAACCTCTTGACAAAATTCCTCATCTTCTATGAGTACACATAACCAAAGGATCGAGCTAGCGCAAATGTACGCATTGAGCACCATAAGAGAAATCGCACACCTTTGCTAGATTCGTCAAGTCTTCGTCACATCGTTTCTAAGCACGAACAAGTTATCTCCAAATGTTGTAAGCCATTTGAGATATGATAAAACACAAACCTGTGAAACTCCACTTCAACTCCAAATAAGTGATAAATAATCCTCTTCGTAATCAATTAATCCAAGAAATACGAGCCTTTAAACTTTTGAGAACATTAAAATCAAAACCAAAATCCAAAAACCAAACATCCTGTGTGTGTTGTCCAAAAACATAACTCAGCCGAGAACCACAAACATGCTTTGTCACCTGATATCAAACCAACTATCAGTATAAACTTCTTTTTCTTGGACTACACTGGCACGTTTAAAAAACTTCCTCGAGGACAAAGAGAAGCAGTATTTAACAATAGAAATGACAAGCAGTAATAACTGTAAGGGTAGCATTATTAACCACAAGTACTAAGTTTATAAACAGCAGTTTAAACAATTACTACATGTGGCACTTTGTTAATCCAACAGTATGCACGAAACATATAAACTTAGAAGCCCACCCACCTAAGGAATAATAATAGATATATAATATATAATAAATGATAGTAAATAATATATATATATATAATATATATATATTATACTACATACTCACATGAGCAACCCCAACGAACAGTACCTTCCTTTCAGTAGCATGTTCGAACAGTACTAAAAGCATGAACAGACCCAAATAGTATTAAACAAGAATCTTTTGACACAGAGAACCTAAATAATCATATCTCTCCAACCAACGAATCATTGTCATTGGAACATGTTATACCATACATTTCTTTACATTATAACTGTTCTCTGCTATAATACTTTTAGTTCTTCTTGTCGATCGCATCCTGTTGAATTGCTCATTTCACTAAACCTTTATTCTCACATAATCTTCTTTTCCTTGTTGAAGCATTATGAGAACCTCTAAATATAAAATCACCAGCAGATGAGACAACAACAGTAGCTACACAATCATATCAGTAGTAACATGGTTCCATAATAACGACCATGGTTAGCAGCATGATTTATAAAATAGAAACCCTAGAAACTAGGGTTTCAAATGCCCAATAAGTAGAATCCTAACCATCCTTATTGAACCAATTACCCCAAACGTTTATTACAAGACTAATACCAGGATGCGCAAGAAAACATCAAATCATCAAGAGCAGTTGAAAGTCATTCTATCGTATAACAAATAACCACCCCCCCCCCCCCCCCCCCCCCCCATGAATCATAAGACAAACAGAACGGAGCAGCCTAGAAACATCTTGTAACACTAATGACGGAGATCATATATATGTAGACAAATTAACGAAATCAAATCCTTCATCAAAGAACCCTTAAAAGTAACCAAGAGTTACATCGTAATCACATACCGAATTAGGTAGAGAGGAGGAAATATAAGCCTTGTTATATCAATAAACTATAAAACCCTATAAAACTTTTACCACAAACGGATTTTTTTGAAAATTAGGCGTTTTTAAGGGGTTTCTCCAAAACCTTGAATCCTAGATCACGAGCCCACGAGGCTCTGATACCCAATTGTAAAACCTAAAGATCGTTGTAAGCTCATGATTGGTTTAAGATCTTATTATCTAGGAATAACATAACATTAAACATAGGAATATGTATATCAAATTACCATCAAGAACAATGATATTTAACAAGGTGTTTCTTCATTAATAACCAAACGTTCCTAACAGCCCCAATTCTAGATGATCACTCTAGATGTGTTATCTCAACTATAATAATGAATCAAAGATCTTTAAGGCTGAAACACACAAATTCTAGCGGTCTACTTAGAGGACTTGACGCCTAGACACACACACACTTTTATGGTGTTTACATCTTTTGAAACACAGAAAATAACACGACCTATATCTCTTTATATACTAGAGATATTATGTTTACAAAGGATAAGTATTAGGAAACAACTAAATCTTCCTAATTAATACAATAACTCGAGGAAAAATCTTCTGTATTCTTGCCATCTTTTGAAGAATTCCTCATTTGTCTTTTAAGTCTCTTTATCTTTCTCAAATGTTTTTTGTCTTATCAACTCAACATATAATTCCAACATACGGCATGGTAACTGTTGAGTAGTAAGAAAATTCTACCAATGGTAATTGTCTTTTCCAACCTTGTTCCAAAATCTATAACGGAACAGGCTCAAAGCAATGTCCCTTTGAGTGTTTGGATGGTTTCTTTCACTTATCCATCAGTTTCGAATGATATGTCAACTCATGTCTAATTAATACCCAAAGCATTCTGAATAACTGCCATAATTCTGGATGTAAATGACTGTCAACAATTTGAGATGATAGATATCGGCATTCCATGCCGTAGACTAATTTCTTTATATATAAACTTGGTAAGGGTTTCCATACTATCTATTGCCTCTAGTGGATGAAGATTTGCTGATTTGTTAGGTGATCTAACAATGACCCAAATTATGTCATGTCGCTGACGTTTTAGGTAGTTTTGTAACGAAGGCCCATCATTATTCCTTTCCTGTTTCATGTAGAATCTCTGGTTGTATCAGAAGCTGGAATGATTCAAACATTCTGCTTTACAACCTCTATGAACAGTCAAACACTTGCAACATATTCTGCGATGATTTCCTTCATGTTTAGGCCACCAATAGATTTCTTTAGATCCTATACATCTTGTCAGAACCCTGGGTGGATGGAAACTTTGATTTATGGGATTTACGCATATAAAGTCCCACAAATTACCAAAAGAGTGGTAACCACTTTGATTCTTGATAAACATAGTTTCCCTTAGACGTACTTCAAATGCTTTTGTCCATTCCTCATAGTTCTCAGCTTTTGATGTTTTCTTCTTTTGATGCGTCGTTTTAGGCTCGAGGATTTATGAGGTAATTTTGGGTGAAGAGTCATGACTAATGCCCTGACTTTGAGTGGTTTGATTCGTTCTTTCCGGTTTAAGGCATCTGCTACAACATTTCCCTCTCCAGGATGATAGCGAATCTCACAATCGTGATCTGCGAGCAATTCTAACCAACGACGTTGTCTCATGTTTAACTCTTTCTGATCAAGGATATGCTGAAGAATTTTATGATCAGTGAACACAGTACACTTTATGCCATACAGATAGTGTCTCCAAATTTTAAGAGCGAACGCAACTGCTCCTAATTCGAGGTCGTGTGTGGTATAGTTTTCATCATGTGGGGCTTGAGTTGTCAGTGATGCATATGCAATAATCATTTCTCTTTTGAATTAACACTGCTCCCAACCTTGATGTGATGCATCATCATAAACGCAAAGTCATCATCCCTTATTGTAATGCAAAGATTGGGAGCTTTACATAGATTTTTGTTTTAGGAGTTTGGAAGGCGGACTCTTGATCTTCTCCCTAGATATACTTCTTGTTTTTCTAGGTTAATTCAGTCAAAGACTTTGCAATCTTCAAAAAAATCTTTGATAAATCTCTGATAGTAGCCGGCGAGTCCTAAGAATTGGCGTACTTCTGTGGGTGTGGTAGGAGATGCCCAATTCTTAACTGCTTCAATCTTGGCGGGGTCAACGTGAATTCCTTGACTATCAATTACGTGCCCAAGAAAACTGCACGATACTGATCCAGAAAAACCATTGGAGATCTTGGCATATAATTTCTCCTTTTTGATAATTTTAAGAATTATTCTCAGGTGATCTGCGTGTTCTTCTTTGTTACGGGAGTAGAGAATATCATCAATGAATACCATTACAAATTTATCCAAGTATGGTTTACACACACGATTCCATGAGATCCATGGAATACAGCAGTACGTTAGTTAAACAATACACAACACTTGGAATTCGTAGTGTCCGTATCGTGTTATGAAAGTAGTCTTGGGAATATCTTCATCCCTGACTCTCAGTTGGTGATAGCCTGATCTTAAGTCAATCTTTGAGTAAACACTCGAACCTTGAAGTTGTACGATAGATCATCGATCCTGGTAAATGGGTAACGATTATTACGGTGAGTTTAATTCAGCTCCGCGATAATCGATATACATTCTAAAGTGTAACACCCCAGATAATAATCATCAACGCGAGCGGAATACCACATTGGGTGCTACTCCATAGTATAAAGTACAATTACAGAAAAACGACCATCAAAGAGATATTAATAAAAGTCACATTCGATCAAAATTTTCAGAGTAAATTCAGGTCCCAATATTTGCTTTTTTTAACAAAAATTACAGAGATTCAAGACGATGACTCATTTGTATAATTTAAAGAAAATAATCATCGAATGTGAAGAAAACCAAGTCCTTAAATTTTATAGTCCACGCGAACTTCGAATTGCTGCCCAATGCACAGCTAGCAATATAATATCTTAAGAAAATACATGCAAAAACGTCAACAATAATGTTGGTGAATTCATAGGTTTAAGTAAAAGCAGTGTTGAAATAATTCAAGTAATATTTCTGAAAGAAAAGTAGCTTACAACATTTCAAAGAACTATTTTCGAAATTCAAGTAGGGATTCAATAAATCAAGTAATGTTTAGTAATGGACCACAAGGTTTAAGATCAGCCAGCGTAACCATAAACCACCCACCTCCCCTACAAGTGAAAACGAATGCAATTGTCAAGTAAATGAATTAATATATTATAGCTTTAAGCTCATTCCACTGAAACGTTAACCAATGCATATAAAATACTGCATATATTTGCCCCCTCAACCGTCATATTCAATAAACATAAGAAATTCTCAATACAAACTGTCTTTTAGGGGTGATCGCCCATCGATGTCACAACCCCAGACACGGCAGTCCACGACCCAATCGATCTACTTAATGTACTAGCGCTTACACCATCAAAGGTAATTAAACAGTGCATTAAATTTTTTCTTCCAGGGACCTTTTTGCATAGGTACTCATGCTGATAAAACTCATAATCGGGTCAAGCAAAACCCTTCAAGCACTGTGTCCAATTAAAACAGTAAATGTTTCAGAAACTCTTAGTTTTGTAAATAGATATTCAATGATCCCAAATCGATTATAAGAAAATCAACTTTAATAAATTCCTGTAAACACCCATGTATTAAGAAATCAAGTGTAAAGCAAGTAAAATATTTTCGTAAACAGCATTCATGTAACGCTTATGAAATTGGAATCAATAATTTTTGCTTAGTAAAACAAGCATGTATTCTCACCCCGAAAATAGTTATGAAAACCATTAAAGAAGAAAAGATGGGGCTATGAACTCACCGTAAATGTAAGAAGATCAGGAGTAAAGTGAAGTGTCGGACGGGAGAGAAGATCTCTATGCACCACCTAAAAGACGTGACCCGACCTAGAACGATAAAATATGACCAATACGTAAAGATAATATAAGTGTTCATGAGATATGTTTCTGAGATAAGCATGACAATGCACTAAGAATTTCCCAAATCATTTTTACTCCAAACATGACCTATAATCTGATCTTATAGGTAATAAAACATCTACTAAGTTTCGGCTTTTAATTCTCATTTTATCAAGGTGTACTAATCGTTTTTAAATTTTGAGACTAGACGTAAAAACTCAGTTTCTGATTTTAACTTGACTTGATGGACTCATAACTCCTAGCTCACAAATGTTCTAAATACGAGGCTTTCACTCCTGGAAAGCCCTTCGAGTCTAGTTTTAAAAAATGTATGGCTCGTCATCTACAAAGTTTCAGAACCATAGTAAAAGACTCTTTTAACCCTGACTACTCAAACCAGATTATTTCCAAAATATTACCCTTTACAAAAACGGCCATAAATCCCAAACCATGATAGAAATCAAAATGATTCCACTTGGATAAGTTAGTTTAATATGTCTACTAATGACCCATGCTTTAAAATGCAGAACTTTGTGAAAAATTTTAGTGGTTAAATCTGTTTTCCAAACAACTATCCAGATTTGACTAGTTACCGTAAAACGGCCATAACTTCCTCATCCGGAGGAGTTGGTTGGGCATCCAACTATCACATGATGCTAAGACCTATATCTATCCATTTATTAAATTTCCTAGGAGGCTATAGGCCAAAAAGTTTGAGATAAACCCACGTTTTCTACTGATATCCAAACAGTCCTAACCTTTAACTTCAAAACTTATTTAAACATCATTTTAATCATCATCTACCCACATGCAATGCCACAATAATTGAAAACACCCTCAAGAACATAAACAAACATACTTTTACAGAACTTAAACATCCATTTGCATGGATAAAAATCAAAGAAAGATCAAGGATAAAGAAATAACCTTATAAGAATAGGATTAAGACAAGAAAATCAAAAACATAAACACCCTTCTTGCTTGCTTGGTTGATTCGAACCAAAGGAAACTCAAAACCCCTTAACACCTTGCTTCTAAACACCCTCAAGAACACTTACAATCAAGTATTTAAGTCACCCAAATAACCCAACAACTTCAGCCCTCTAAACCTTCATGAATGGAAGTGAAGATGGAGTTTTTAGACCAAACAAAAAGTATCCTTCCTTTAGAATCCTATTCTCTTTAATCCTTTGAATTTTTGGAGCTTAAAAATGAGATTTTGTGGTGGTTTTATGGTGGTGATGATGATGATTTCGTGGCTGCCATGGAAGGAGGAAGAGAGGAAAGGATTTTGTGAGATCTAAAATGCATGTATGTGTGTGTGAGAGAGAAAAAAGAGAGTATATGGGTATGGGAGGATGGGATATTTGTGATTGGTGCACATGGGGGTGGCATGTGACGTTTTTGGTGTCCCAAGGGGGTTAAAAATATGATCCCCATTATTTATTTAGTGTACACATATTGTATGTTAAGTATAAATTAAAGGTAGAGTGCAAAACGTGAGTTTTAACGTAAAATTGGGTTTACCAGGTAACGTAGAACTTTTGAAAAGTGAAATGACTCAAGTTTGTAAACATGACTAATTTAAGTTCATATGAGATTATTAGTGTATGTATTTGAATGTTAAAAGGCAAAGGTTTAACAAAAAGGTCGACAGTTTAAGCTAAAACGCGTAGTTTTTGACGAAACGCGACAAAAACGCAAAATGAAACGTAAAGTGTTAAAAAAAATTCAATGGTTGTTGGGGGTATTTTATGAATAAAATAATCTATGTGAGACACATAATAGGTTAAAATCTTAATCACGGCTTAAAATTAACAAAACGCGAAAATCACTGATCGGGTGAATCGAAAACATGAATTCTCACTCAAAAGTAAAAGTTGGAATGAATCACGTATTAAACGTGAAATAAATATTGAACTCGAAAGTACGGGTTGTTAAAGGTATAATTGATATATTTATATCTTTAGCTTTATATTTAAGTGTACTTTACAGATCTAAAACCATTTTTGTACTTAGTTTAAGTATACTTATACATATGAACAATTTACTACATAAAGGTCAAGTTACAAATTCGGACTGAAATCTCACTTTCACCATTTTTGATGTCATTTACAAACCATAAAGAGTTGGTTGACTATCCAATTGATTCAGAATCTACATGATTTTTTCTAGGTCTCATAGTTTTAACTTTTTAACCAACGCAGTCCGTAAATGTGACTTTTTATACCATCTGTACAGCAAGATCAGAATCAACTAGTTTTAGTATTTTGACCATAACTTACTCAATTTTTACATTCCAATTTGTCTACAACCTAGAGTGTTCAAATCAACTCTCAAAGTTACTCAAAATTCTAGAACTTACTGTTAACATCAGCCCATAATTTTTAGTGATTTCTAGCTAGTTTCAATAGTTGATTAACCCATTTTTAACCTAGGTCTATGCATGCATGAACCATTTTATTACTTGATCATCATACATCATACATATACATATACATTTTGAAATCAAAATAAAATGATAACAAAACTTATAAAGTTTTACCACAAGAAAAATGATGATGATGATCAAAAGATCTAAAGAAATATACAAGACTTCAACTTCAAGCTTGATCTTCACCCATATTATTTTTGATCACCATTTTCTTTACCCAAAATAACTTGATAAAAACTTGTACAAAATCAGCCCCAACTTGTATAAGAACCTTCTTGAAAAACCTCTTTTATCACTTCAAAAATATGGGGATTACACTAGGTAGTCATATTCACTAGTGTGCGTAATCTTTGATCTTCACAAATTTATAAAATGGGTGTTTATGGTGTGTGTGTGTGGCATCAACGGGGTGCTAGGAAGAGAGAAATTTTAGATTTTTGAGTTGTAGTATGAGATGTGTGTGTGAAAATTGGTCAAAGAGAGCTTATATGTGTTTCAAACCAAAATGCCAAGTGTAGGTTGCATGATACTATATTGATCACCAAGGGGACACCTCACCCCTTGGTTGATCCGCCCCAATGAGGGGTAATATAAGTGGGTTGAGTTTTAATTTATTTAAAACTTGACCAACAATTTGTAAATACGAGTATTTTCAAAGTCCGATATTTAAAAAGGTACGATTTGTAGTCGTTTTCGTAAAAAATAAAAATAGCACGAGACACGAAAAATAAAAACAAATGTAATAAAAATATTTCTATGACATTTTGGAGATATAAACGTCGATGCTTAACGTAGGATTCATCGGTTCTTTGTAAACGTTACTTAAATTACAAGTGTAAGCCCTAATTTCTTCCCGGTTAGTCGTAAGTTCATATCGCAAGATAAAAATGAAAATTATAATTAATACTCGAGAATAAAATAACGACCTGAATTTGACGGATTGTCACACAAGCCATCAATTCTTTGTCTTCATTCCTTGATGAATGGTGTTGTTTAGGATTGCCAAGGTGGCGTTTGTTATTTTATGAAGTGGGGTTGAGGTGGGAGAGGGATGTTTTTGTCTAGGGTTGCAGGGTACATGTTTTGGGGAAAATAAACAGTAAATGGGTTTTGGCGGGTAATGGGAGCGTTTGTTTTGGCCAGGTTTGATGTTTAACGGGTGTTAGACTCTGTTTTGGTTAAGTTGTTCCATCGTTAGTCCTTTTGGACTAACAATTTTAGTCCTTGAGGACTAACGGTGTAAAGGTGAAAGGACCTTTGGTGTAAAGGGGTTAATGGGTTAATGGTTAAGTGTTTTGGGCTTAATGTTGGGCCGATTTATGGTTTTGTAGACTTAGGGCTTCTTAAACTTAAAAGTTTATGAAAGTCTTGATATAAATGCTTAATGGGCTGGCCGGCCCATTGGATGGGTGCAGGTTGGCCCATTAAGTATTTCTTCGGTTTCGGCTTCGGCTTTGACTTGTTGACTTTTTGGGTTGACATTGACTTTGACTTTGACTTTTCACGCTTTTCCATTCCCGTGCTCGGTTTTGTCGTGTTGGCTTTGTTTTTGTCCTTTTCTTAGATATTCGTTACATGCACAATATAAATCACAAAACACACAAATACAATGTGTTTTTGGTATATTTTGGTCATTTTAGGCATGTTTTTATAGGCAAAAGGTATGTGTAAT